>JANHQD010002988.1:0-17076 GCA_024721195.1 Marasmius sp. AFHP31
GGGCTTGATAAATTATGAGGGCAAAGAATGGTCGCGTGCAAGGAAGGCCTGTCCAATGAAGCTCACCATTCAAGTCCCTTGCCCCGCTGAACCCGAGCGCGTCTTAATCGCAGCCTTCCTCTTCGTTGACTAAGATTCCTGGCTTAATGGAGCGTGAAAGTTGTGATTGCGTCGTCATTGCTACATCGAGGCCAGTCAATTTGGGAGGAAGATTGAACTGAGAACCAGTAGCCCGAGGCGTAGCAACGGCTAGCAAGTTGAAGGGAGTCGCGGGCGGAAAGAAGGTGTCAACCAAGTCGGACCGAGGTGACTATAGTGACCAAAGTCGTGACTATGGAAAAACGTCGGTCACAGATACCTTCCGGACGGTGAACAGACTCCCCGTTCCCATTCCGTTCATGCCGACTACCCGTGACACCAGTTTGTCGTAAAGGCAAAGGAGCCGAAGCAGATCGTCACGGGTCCGAGCGGCGTTGACGTTTTGTGCCTCTTTACGGAAGATCGGGCGTACCAATCGACTGTGGACTCTGCAGCTCGGTATAAAGCTCTTTTAATTTTTTTTTCTCAAGCCAGTCTTAGGTTCCTCTCCGACCGCTTACTGAGGCACCAAGCCTTCCATCGACACCGACAATGAGACCGCCATTGTCATCCGTTGTTATCAATCAACTCTTGTCCTCCAGCCTGGCTGCGTGACCGTTGTCCCTCCTCATCACAACCGCGCATTCTACTCCTTCTCGTTTCGTTCGACTCCAAAATCGAAATGTCGAGAAAAACCACAGCAAGCTTTGATTCATGCGCTGCGTACGAGCTTTGTACAGAAAGAGTCAAGGTTGAGGACCTGCCATCCGGGTGAGTTTTATTGTTGGCTCTTTATGATTGTTCTTGATTCAACGGACTTCATGTCGTATTGAAAACTTTCATCGAGGACTAAGAACCTCCTCGGCGCTTCTGCTCAACGGTTCTGTTGCCGTTGCAAGGCTCGCCGGTTTGTGAGGTTAGTCATTTCATTCTGGTGCCGCAGCCGGGCTTCTGTTTGACTCTCAGCTGACTTTTCGCAGTTCGTAGAACTCTCCAGGGTGGGTACGACCGCGGAAAGGGCTACTAGGAACATGAAGACCCCACATCTATGGATGATAGTTGTACGATAGCATTCAAAAGGGAGAATGATTATGTCAGAGGCAATTGGGTGAGTTGCGGCAACTCTGCGTTGAGACTACGCTCAACAAATTCTGCTATTTCGTAGATGCAACCCACACCAGCTTGAAGGATGGCAATGGTATCAAACCCTAGGTCGATCGCAGGTCGCGTTCATTCCTATGTTTCTCCACACTCGCATCACCACGTTCGCATTCAGAGAACATGCCGCCGTATCGTCGTGTTACGAATACACAAGAGCGAGCTGAGTCACTTCGACAGACCTAGACAGGCCACGTACACATGCCCAGCGACCACGCGCGCGATTTGTTCAGATGCCGAAGACTGCTGATTAAGGTCAAGGCTAGGATGTCGACGGTGAGGTAACATGTTCCACCAAGACTCGAGCGTTCCAGTGGCTATTGATAGCTTTTCGAGCTATTTAGAGGCCAGCTTCGGGCTCAGTGGGTTGGGCTAGGCCTCACGTGCGTCAGGCTCAGCATACAATATGGGTGGGCGAGGATTTGTCAGTGTGCTTCAGGTTCACAAACAGGTAGAATGTTCTGATAGTACAACTTCGATGTAAACGCCCGCAGTAACTACTGTATTGGAACCATTCTTCGGCCTACCCTAAGGTTAAAGGTTCGGCCCACGCCGCTTGCGGCCATCCCCCCAGTCATGGATTATCCCGTCGAATAAGCCGCCTATCCAAACAAAAAAGTCCTTAGTCTCTTCAGTGATCGAGATATACAGTCAACACACCTTGAAAGTAGATGTCAGGGATAAATTTTGCGGGTGGATTCCACTCCTATCCGCCGAGTCGGGACTATGATGATATGAGTAGTCATCTAGATACTTTCGTCGTACGATTGTGGGTATTAAGGCTGACATAGGGCCCAGGGAGATGATCTCATATCCATCGGAGCTTTTGACCGACCGAGCGAGAGTAAATAGACTAAGATATCAACGGGGGAGGATCGTTCAGACAGTGGGAGCCAAAAACAGAGGGAACGATTCGCGGTAGCCCGGTCCGACGATTTCCGACCCGGGAGTGTATAAATAATGACGACTTGCCAGTGCTCTTCCACCACAGCTTCATCCTGACTCTGCAGCTGCCGCATCGTATGCCTATCCCTCCTCCTTCATATCTGAGTACCACTGAAACTTTTTTAGATGCAACTCTCGGCTGCGTTGAGTGTAATCTCCGAGCTTTATCGCGCCTTCTGTTTCGCGTTTGTCCCGACTCTCAGGGATCTCTGGTTCAACCCGATGCTCATAAGCGACATTTCCCGAGTCATCATGACGCACGTCTGGGCTGGATTTGCTGAAGAAACGAATGAAGGAGGTCGTCCGGTGAAGGAGAAGCTGATAACTCCCCACGCGAAGGGCGTGGTTCTTGACCTTGGTGCAGGCGAGTTTGCTACGTGCTTGGGTCATTGCAATCATGAACTCATACGATCCTCAATACGACATCAGGCCATGGACATACAGTTGACTTCCTCGACCGTTCAAAAATCACAACTTACATCGCATTGGAACCGAACCGGGATATGCATCGGTTGCTCCGCCAACGAGCTAATGCTGCAGGATACTCAGAATCAGACGGATCTCTCATCGTGCTCTCTTGTTACGCCCAAGACACCCAGAAAATCCTCGATATCATCAACCGAGGTCCACGCCCGGTCGACACGATCATTGCGGTGTTGACAATCTGTACGATACCTGCGCCGGAACGCACTATGACATTACTCGTTCGCGATCTGCTCAAGTCGGGCGGCGAGCTCCTTTTCTATGAGCACGTTCTCAGTCACAGAAGCGATGTTGCTTGGTGGCAAAAGTTTTGGGCGCCGCTCTGGTGTCTATTGTTCGATGGATGCCGGCTGGATCGCCCCTCACACATCTGGATAGAAGGCATGAAAGACGTGAGCGGTAACGGGGAGGAGGTGTCGATGTGGAGGGAGGGAAAATCTTGGGGTAAACCGGGAGAATCAGAGGAAAACATGTGGTGGCATCAACAGGGACGGTTTGTCAGAGCTTAGCGCCCAGCGCTCAATGGTGGTCTCGGAGGTCTCAGGCGTTTTCCTGGAGAGGCGCTTAACAATCGATGGTGTGTCGAGGTAATGATGTTACACCTGTAGTACATTACTGACGCGGACTGCCATACAGGTACCTATGTCAAGTTCTCAGGTAGTGCTTAATTATAATTGGATTATCCGAAGAGACATGCTGCGCGAACGTGTCAGTAGTTTGAGGTACATTGTTATCAGAAATGGATCATATTGAACTGGATGAGCACGGCCGCGTCGTTGATGTTCTTCGTCAGTCTATTCCAAGGCTGATAAGTCTGTTATGATCCCCACAGTCAGTTATGCCAATGTACGTTCAGATCATCTACCAGCATCCCGGTGTTCGACTTCTGTCGCATCGTGCCTACCCGCGAGGCTATAAAGAGCTCAAGACCCACAATCCACAACTTCACGATCTTACCTCGAAACCTTTGTCAGCCTCCATTTCCTCCAACGGAATGCTCCAAGAAATCGGAGCGGATGCCCCTGTTGGTGCCGTGTAGATTCGCTCATGTCGGCTTACACAGATAGTGCGGTTGACCACGATTTCACAGTGCAGGACCTTGTGTAAGATTCTCGTTCGACCCATTGACGGACTTCTGAGCTGACTACTAGCTACCGCAAAGGTCATCGGGTACTTGTTGAACTGGGGCCTGTTCGGCGTGCTCTGTGCACAAGTCTGTGAGTGTTCCACTCCAATTGTCTCCCAGACGTTGCTTAGCTCATAAACATCAGTTCTGTATTATCTAGCATTCCCCCGCGATAGGAAGTGTGTGAAAATGATTGTGTACAGCTTGCTGGTGTTGGACTTTGTCCCTGAGATTGTCGTCACAAACGATATTTCATCAAGTGCAACCTAGAGTTCAAGCAAGTCCAAGGATTGTGGGCAATGAGGCATGCTTGGCTTTCGGTTTCAACGATGAGCGCCATCAGTAAGTCGAAGTTTATGATCTCTCGAAATCCTCGTACTGAACTTCCCGTTTCGTAGACGCGACTGCAGTGCAAATGTTCTTTGCTCATCGTGTCACGATGCTATGAGTCCGAGTCAAAATCCCTTGGGTTATTGATCGCGATCGTAGGTTCATGCTCAGCTGTGGGGGAAGCCGACGGCTCACGAAGCCTTGGACGTTGACCCGGACAGATGGCCATCACAGCAGGTGCAGGCGGGATCACGACCGGTGTACAAGCTAAAATCATAGACAACTTTGCAGAAATCGCAACGAAAGCTCGGGCTGCGTTAAAGGTACCTGAGTCTTTAGCTTCGTTCCGTCTAGAACCCCTGCTCATTCTCGTTGTAGATTTGGCTGACCGTCAGCGGTGCTTGCGATCTGACCATTGCGGTTTGCATGACCGTAATTTTGAGCCACTTCGATGCATCTCATCTACCCTTTTACATGAGTATAGCTAACGTCTTTGTCCAGCTATACAAGAAGAAATCCTGCTTGAGTCCTGAGAGTGAAACCAACGATGTTATCACGAAGATTATCCGATTGGTCGTAGAGACAGGTTCACTCACAGGTAGTACATATTCGACTCCGTCTTCAAGCTCATCTTGCTCCGACCGAACCTGAAAGTTTGCTTTAGCTGCACTCGCCATTCTTACCGTCATACTCTTCTTCACATCTCCCAATCGGTCTTATTGGAACGCGCCGCTTGATGTGTTAGGGAAGCTCTACTCCAACAATCCCATGGTCATCCTCAACAGAAGGATGAGGATCTCCGACGGCGTGATCCCGACCATGTCCTCAAGCAGAGTTTTCAGTCTCAGCTTCGAGCCCTGTCGGAGCGATCAAACTCTACCATGAGGGGGTCATCTAGTAGGTGGAGATGTCCATCATTGAACATTCGCCGTGAGCTGAGACGAGGGCTGGGCAGGACGCGTCATGTATTTGAGAAGGTCAGCGAAGCCCGCAGGGCAGGCCGGTGGTGCCAGTAATTGGTGATGAGGGGGAAATCTGGAGGGATGTAAAACGAGGTTCAGTGCATTCGGTCCGGCCCGAACTTTGTGTGCCTGGAGGCTTGCGCCCACAAGCGCCCACAGTGCCACATCACCGAGGTTTGAGTTCATAGGTGCTGATTAGCTACGGATTGCACGTCGCTTGTAAATAATTCTTAGGTCGCTTATGTACCCTTTTTACCATACATCGGCGGTTTAACGGCTGTGGCGTGGGATAGACCACCAAAGCGTGCGGAACCACTGGCATTAGGCGCTCGTTCAGCCACAATCGGACTGAAACAACGCTGCATATTTGGGGTCCACATTGAAGTATATCGGGCTCTTGATAGCCCAGCGGTATGTAGCGTATGTAAGTAGATCTGTATGTAAATAAGAGGGGCTAGAGGCAGCAAGTTCGAGCCGGCCCTCTTTTGTTGTTTACATCAAAAACTTGATATACGAGGGCAGCCTCTCCGGTCATGTCTCTTTCCATGGATAACTCCCTTCAATCTACAAAATTTCCCGACTAGCTTTGCAACCGTGGTAACTGAAGGATTTGCTTTCGTTGTTTTAATACTGCAGATACATACAAAAGACAAACTTGGGAATTAGATTATTGTTACAGTTTACACGACAAGAAAGGCCCTCACACCATATGGTGAGTCGATGGGGCTGAGTACGGATGGCCACCGGCCTGCCAAACAGTAGAAGATTCAGTTCAACCATTGGGTCAAGCACGCGAGGGAAAGTCCGAATTTCTCACCGGTGGTGGCAAATTAAGTTCTGCCCCTAAGTTTTCGTTACCATCAAAATCATCCTTCGACTCCCAGACCTCACGTTGGATGTTGATAACAGGCATATCTGCCTGCGTCACACTGATCTGGCCATTCCGGCTTCCCGACTGAGATTTGTGGCGAGAATAACTAGTCTGTGGTCCAGATGAATCTGTTCCGTCGGAGATCTTCATTCGGCTGTTGAGGATGACCAAGAGGTTATTGGAGTAAAGCTTTCCCAAGAAATCTGTGGGAGCGTTCCAATAGGACGCCTTGGGGAAGACGAAGTACAAAATGACAATGAGGATGGCGAGTACAGCTAAGCTTTACTTCAGAGCCCGGTCGGAAGATGGTATGGGCGTTTTGACTCGCACCTGTCAGTGTGCCAGTTTCTACAGTCAAACGAATGATGTTCGTGATAACGTCGTCAGTTTTGGCGTTGAACCCAGTCCGCTTCTTGGAAAGCTTTACGATATCGCGGAGGGATATGAATGAAAGGCTTTGGGAGCGTTGTGTATGGACTCACGATCAAGGTCATGGCAGCCGCAATGACTATGTCGCAGGCTGCCGTTGTGGTCAACCAAATCTGCAAGGTTGATCAACAAGAGTTCAGAAGAACTCGACAGTTGCCGACAGACCGTTATTGCGACCTTCGCCTTCGCTGAAAGTTGCGGAAGGTTGTTGATGATTTTGGCTTGCACGCCGGTAGTGAGCCCACCCGCTCCTCCGATGATGGCCAGCTGTGAAAACTTCGTAAATCCTGGCTCGCACCCGAGGGAGGAGTTGCGTACAATCGCGATTAAGGCTCCTAGTATCTTTGACTCCGACAGTCTCACGATACGATGAGCAAAAAACAGCTGCACCGTGATCGCATCTGCAGAGTTTGTAAGAGGTTGGTACAAGTACTGATAGATTCCAGGATGGTCCAGTACATACTGATAGCACCTATAATTGGGAATGAGAGCCAGCCTGTCCCGACCTCTGCTAGGGCCCTCACGTTCCCGAATCCTAGGCCGTACTTGACGAAGGCTTCATGGGTAACAAGAATGCTCTGCGCAGTATCCATTAAGAATAAGCCATACACCAATGCCTTCATAGTCCATTTGTCCCGGGGAAACGCCAGGTAATAGAGGACTTGGACCCAGTCATTTGAGTGACGATTTCAAGGCGAAAGCAAAGCGAATAACGTACAGACTTGGACTACAAGCACACCAAACAGGCCCCAGTTCAAGAGGTATCCGATGAGCTTTATGATGGCCTGCAGTCAGTGCGTGGTTCAATTAAACTCGATGGGAATGTTTTACCACTGGTCCGGCCCTAAGGGCACGTCAACACGATTCCCGTCGCAGAGCGTACTAGAAGAGGACTCACATAGGACCGATGTTGGGAGGCTCGGCTCTTTCCACGAGCATTCTGTTCAACCGACTGCTAAGGGAGTGAATGGATCGAGGGATCGAAGGAATGTCATTTTGCACAGGCTCTATAAAAAGGCTAAACATACTGTGAGGTACGCCTTGGCATCAACAGCATCATTTTTATTCGAGCATGTTCAACTGACCGAAGATGGCTAGACAGGTCAGTTGACGGTGGGTAAATACTAAAGTGGAGGTTGACCTTCGAAATGATGTATCACGTCTAGTGGGTAACGTAGCGACTGCTGTGTGCACCCACCTTAGGCGTGGCTTGTGACAGGGTGAGGTAGGCCTTAAGGGGGGGTTTCTTGTACGTGAGAAACCCACCCTTAAGGCCCTCCTCGGAAACGAGGTACTTCCTATATACGTCACCTTGAGGCGCATCTGAGGATGGGTCGCACCTCATGCGCACCTCATGCACACTGTTCCATTGGTTCTGAGCAGGGCAAAAAAGTACATTTCATTACAATACCTCGTAGATACTGTATGCTAGTAACAAGCGAGGGTCCTACGAATAGGACCAGACTAGATATACGAAGATAGCTTTAAGGAATAACAACGAATACAGGCGGGAATTTTCAGTCGTACCATCAGGGAACGAAAGCGCGAGTCGGGGGGAGCGTGAATACAACAGGAAATCATCAAGAAGGGTAATCGTAAACGCGGCGAGCCAGCATCAAGAAATGTCGTGTACGAGAGCACGTTTCTACTACCTCCCAGGGCCAGCCGGCGGGGGTTGATAACCCCAAGGTCCAGCTTGCATGAACGCCTGGAGGGTCTGCATTGCTGCCATCATCTCGGGCGGCATATTCGCAGGTGCAGGGGCCGATACTCCAGGCTGAGGGTGGGCGGGATGCGTACTTGTTGGCGGCTGGTGGGCAGACGGTAGCGCATGAGGGTGGGCTGGAGGTATCCCGTACATCGCAGGATGATACGGCATTGGGTAGGGGGCATTGGAGGATGACGGGCCCTGACTCTGCCATTGGAAGGGTGGGGGAGGTAGGGGAGGTGGCGTCGCTGCGGTTTGCGGTGCGGATGTCGATGAACCATCACCTCCGAGGGCCTGTGGGTGCGGGAGGTGGTGGGGTGCAGGAGGGAGTTGTCCTGAGGAGGTTGGCCCTTTGGTCTGGGCACGAGAGCTCGACATCGAGGGGGGTTTTGGTACCTCTGACTTTTCTGTTGGCTTGAGCTTCTTGCTCGCAGGACCCTCTTGAGCTGTGGCTTCGGAGCCTCGCTTGAGGATGCCGAAGTCGACCTTCTCGAAGCCTCCTTGACTGAACTCAGCCGCAGTGATTGCCTTCGTTGGTTTCTTCGGGGTGGTTGGGTTCGATGCATCCACCTGCGAGCGAGCTCGAGTGTTTCCCTTCGACGGTGCTGGCTGAGTGTCTTTGGCTGGAGCTACTAGGGAATCATCGTTAGTTAGCAATCGTACGAGTAATTAGCACTGAGTACCACGAACCTTTCACTCGGTCTGGGCTTGGAGTCTCGGGAACGATCGCTGGAGTCTTGTACTTCTTGGCGGTCCCTCCTAGGATTGCATGAGTGAGCAGCGGTGCGGTGAATCAAGCGGTTCGTACCTTTACTTTTGACGCGAGGTGTATCGTCCTCAGTGAGGTCGGATAAGCTTTCCTCGGAGTCGGTTATCCCGTATTTTGGCTTGGCCTTGTTCTTGGCTGCACGTGCATGCGAGGCACGAGTGTCAGAGGTTGAGCTTGCTGGTACGTCCATATCCACCTCCTCAAACTTGACCTTTCTCTCGCGGGCGTTGCGAACGACCTTGACCGACTCAAGGCATCCCGGAATGTCCTTAGCAAATCTTTTCGTAACGTTTCCGGCAGCGTCGGGGGCGGAGATAAAAATCGGTAGGTCGCCATTTTCGAGAACTACAGGGATACGGTGCTTGTGTCAGGACTAACGATGATGAATGGAGACGAGTCGAAACTTACGGATTGAGTCCGCCGAGACGAGGGAGAGCCGATGCTGACGGTCTGCCCTGCATGCATCGACGAGTCTCGACTGGTCTGCTGGAGGGAGATTCTTGATACCGCGGTTGCTGGGCTTCTTTCCAGCAGTCTTGGTGGTTTGCGGCTCTTCCCAAGGGAACAGTGTGCTGAGCGGATAGTTGACGACCTGTACGCCCACCTCAATGCACTCATGTGCCAGGGTAGACCAAGGTAGTGTCTTCCTCGTAAAGGAACGTCCCAGCACTGCAAGACATTCATCTAGTATGTGTGATGTTAGTTAGTATATGGGGGAGGTGCCTATGATGGACATCCACTGACCTATGCGAGCTTTGACAACAGCACGAACGTCCTCCTTCATCGGGTTGGGCTTCTGTTTTTTCGGGGTGGATGCTGCTGATGGAGGTGGAAGGACACTCGTTGGCAAGGCTGATACCGGGGATTCTTCATCCACGCCGGGACCAGTAACCTTCAGCCCACGCATGGCGCCCATAGCGGCAAATTGTTGATTCGAGACCTTGAGAGCATTTTGATAGCTGGAAGGATCGTTAGGCGGGCACGGTACGTTGAGGCAACGGGCTTACTAGAGGTAAGATTGAAAGAGAGGACCAATGACCTCTGGCGCAACGCCAAGAACCTGTGAGAACTAGGATTGCGGAAAGGTCAGTATGCAGTCCTCCCAACAAGACGGAATGACCTACCCCCTTGCACATGTTAAGTTCGCAGAGGAGACTAAACGTTTGATCGCTCCGACTGAGGCCACCTGCCAAAATTGCCCAGATGTGGATGTTGTAACGGTTGTAGACCCAATTTATCTAGAAGGATGTGAGTACGAGAGCTTGTGTGTAGTAGATGTAGAACTTACGAGGTTGATGAGCTGGTTCTGCACGCTCAAAAAGTCACGCTTGCGCTCTCCTTGCGTCTGGCTAGTGACAATTTCTTTTACCATTGCCCACATTTCCATCATATTCTTTACCTCCTCGCCATGCTCCGCTTTGAAAAGCTGCCAGGCTTTTGCAATTTGTTCCGGAGTCGGATTCGATACACCTACAGCGGCGTTGGATCAGTTCGGAGTCAGCTCAAATAAGACAGAGGCACGTACCATCCCAGGCCAAGTCGGTACCGTCAAGGCGACCGAGCTCTTTGGCCTTGTTTTGCTCTGCGATGACATACGACTGATACTCGTTCCATTCATGGAGGCTGTTCTTCGACTTGAGGACCTTTCCGCACAGTCGGTCATAGACCAACATCGTTTCAAGGTTTCCGTCGGCACACTTCTTGGCAATGTAGCTGACGATCTTCCTACAGAGCTCATCAGCGGCTTCAATCTTTTCCCAGGATGGGCGCCCGTTGGCCTTCGAGGGGGAAGAGGGCAGTGGGCCAGGATCCGAAAGATCGCCGTCGAAGAGGCTCTCAGCGCCGTCCGAATCGTTTTCGACATCCTGCGTGGGGTTTGAGGTAGGTTGGTTGACAACGGCCGGTGCTTCCACTGAGGTTTCAGCAGCGCTTTTGTTGGACGGAGCTGCATTCGAGGGAGCTATGTTCAAACCTCCTTCTAAGTCGGCGTCAGTGGCAGGATGCGAGCCAGGTAGCAACGGCACGGTTGTAGAAACGGCGGGACGATTGGACGAGGTAGAGACCAACGGAGGTAGGGGCTGCAGATGCGAGGTGGATTGAGGCTGGGGCGGCAGGGACGAGGCGGTTGGGGGTTGAGGTGGTTGAGGCAGTTGGGGTGGTAGAGAAGGAGAGGTGGATGGAGGTGGAGGTAGTGGGAGCGGGTGACTGGTGGGGGTAGAACCGTTTGGATGTGCACCGTAGGGATAGTGAAAGCCGTATGCTGCACCAAGATGGTTTGGATACGCAGGATGGTATGGGGGATAGGCCTGGGCTACGTTCTGAGCTGGGTGTGCGGCGCTGCCAATCGGGGGATAGCCAAACGGCACCGGCGAGGTTGAGGATGGCGGATATACAGCTCCAGGCTGTCCACCGTGGCTGTTACCGTGCGGCACATAACCAAACGGACCAAGCGATTCGGACCTCCTTGAGGCGTCTTCAGCTACACCAGCTGTTGGACCAGGAGCATTCGGAGGTACACTAGAAAGGGTCGCTATTGGTGGAACAAGAGGGTTGTGATGAGGTCGACCTTCCTCATCTGAGGCGGGCTGAGGTGACCTGGCGTTTGCCTCCTCTCGTCTGTTTGCCTCCTCTCGCTCGTTTGCGACGCGTCGAATAGAGCCAATGGCTGCACCTGTGAGTGTGATACGGCGTTTCGAGGGTGAGGAGTTGGGCGTTGAGGTATGCATTGTATTTTGAACACCTGAAGGTGGATCGATAAGGTCAGCGAATTTGAGCTGTTCCTCGGTGTATTCTTCGAAGTCGTAAGACGGTGTACGAGACTGAAAAAGAGGATGTTAGCCTTCATCATATACCAGGGAACGCGTAAGGTATGGTAGAAGACTCACGATTCCGGTCATGATCAGCTTGAATGTGGAGGATGGGATAGCGGAGCGCGTTTGACACGCACCAAAGCCTTCTGACGCGTTGAGACTGGAGGAGGAGGTAAGGAAAGAAGTGAGTGGAGGTCGGGAAGGAAGAGAAGGTCAAAAAAAAAACACCTCTGAAGGTCCTCTTTTATGCGGCGGAGGTAGCGGACCTCAAATATGTGCCTTCGCAGTGCGTCTGAGCAGCCAAATATTTGGCCTAAAAGAAGCATTGCGAGGTCGCAACGTTGCAAAACGAGGTGAGGAAGTAGTTCGGGAGCTTGTTCAACAGGAGGTTCCTCAGGAATTCCGGGACAGTGGCGGAGGATGAAGGAGACCTTCGAGTCCAGAGCTTGAAATGGGGAGTTGGGATGGGTACTGAGAGCTGATGTATAGACAAACATGATAGAAGGGGTAGAAGAGAGCTCCGTACTCCCTTCATCCACCAGGGTCGGGGTTTCCGGTTTCCGGAGCTCTGAGCTACTGCCTGCGCACGTTGGGATGGATTTCGGGAGGTCAATCTGAGGCGTATCGGTTGTTGCCCGAGTCGTTCTTCGAGAGTCAGGGATCGGTTGGGCGTGTTGGTGGATGTGGAAAGAGAAAGCGTTGTTGATGTTGAATGAGCTGGCAATGTTTCTCACGACAAACATAGCCAACCTCGGGCCGGTCGCGGGAACAGAAGTCCGCGGAATGGGAGTGCACAGAAATCGCACAGAAATTATCCTCGCGCTGGATGTACTCAAAGGTTGTGCAGAATTAGATAAAACTAGATACTCGAGACTGTAAAGACCTAGATAGAATGCCAATGTTTGAACTAAAGAAACGTATGTTTATCCAGGGCAGAGTTGTAGACTCGGCATTCCAGTCGATCCAACCATTGCCCCGTGCTATCGTCTTGAAACAGCAGCTTTCTCTTTGTATACGCCTCTTCGAGGACACTGGATGCCCTGTCCTGCTGCTCCAAATAGACCATCTCGATGTTGGCGACACACTGGAGGAGGTATCGGATTCGCTTTGTGAACCGCTGACATTGTTTCCATTCCTTCCCAGCTCCGTATTCATTCAGTATGCCGTTCCCGATCTTCCCAACCGCATCGAGCATTGAATTGAAGGCAACGTTAGGAGCTTCAAGCGGTGAGGATTGCCTGGGGTCGGACTCCATCCACGCCAAGTATTCATGATAGATTCGTTTGAGGTAAGTCGACCCGGAATTCGAGAGATACTGATTTACATTCTTTTCCAACGTCCGGAGCTCCTCGAGGGTGTTCCTGTAGGAGGAATAGATGTTAATGAGGAGGGTACGGTACAATAAAAGGCTCACGCACCGCTGGTACTCCCTGTGAGCTTGCTCTTCCCAAAATGCCTGTTTCTCCTTCTCTACGATAGCCTTCCTCGCTTTTCGTTCGACCTTCCTGTGATTAAGCATAGCATCAGACCCTGTGGTAAGCCTTGAGGTGGAAATGGTACGCACGTTTGCTGTACATGTCGTTCTCGCCGTTTGCCCCGAATATTGTCTTGGTTACTGTGCGAGAACTCTGACAGTGAGTAGACTCGACCAGAAATACATAATGGGAAGGTAAATTACCGTTCATAGTACTTCTTGTTCTTGTCTCGAGTGGCCTGCTCCCTATCCTTCTTGCTTTTGTGGAGGCGGTGAGCAGGCATGATGGTGGATGAGGTGAGAGAGTAGCCGCGGTGATAGAAACCACGAACGAAGTGCCTTCTGGATAGGTGTGTGTTCCGACCACTTCAGAAAATCTAGTTTTTTCTCAGTTGGAGCATCACTGTGATTAGACACCCTCGATCATGTTTATTCTCCTACTTTTGAGCCGGGGCGAAGCAAAAAAAATTCGAACCAGATTCCGAGATGACCGAGTGCCTCGGCAAATGCCGCCAGGCTCAGAAGACGCATTAGACCTCGAGCTTGCTTTTTTTTTTATACCTCTACCATATGCCGAATTGGAGGAAAATCTTATGGCAGGAATTGGTGAGTCACAAATCTTTTCAGTTCTGCTCAAATCCTAACAGAGATCGGCTTATCTTACGCAGAGGATACCGCGGATATGTCAGACTCCGAAACCATGTGCAGCGTTTCGGATATGTCTGACATATCCGACACCACGACTGTGATTTATCCGGAAGAACATCCGGCCCCTCCTGTCGACCGTCTCTACTATCTTGAGGCTCCAGCCGAAACGTACCTAGCGCAGAAACGGTACAACGACTTCAAGGAATACAAGAAAAACAATCCCCGGGATTTTTGCCTTCTTCCCCCACCATTCCAGGTCGAATTCGCGTTCAAAGACTTTGTGAAAGCCACATCCCGCGCGTACCTTACTGCCCAGGCCACCCCACCCTCTCGAACTCCACCTGGTACTTGCGCTGAGTTCCAGGCAATCAGTCGACAACTGCGTGCCCACATCGACACGTCGGTACCTTCGAAGGATTGCGGTCAACTGGGAAATGGTCTCGAGGTCAAAAGAATGCTGTTGATGAGCGTGTTGCGGTTTGCAGAGGTGTGGCAGGATAGCCTGCCCGACGGCGTTGAAAAGGTTCCTCTATTCAAGGTATGTGAGGTAGTGTCTCATACTACGAACCGATAGCTGACCACGCAATGAGCTAGGACATTCTCAATTCTATTCACAAGCACGCCAAAGCAAGACGGGAAGACGACCAGCTCGAAGGAGAAGTGTTCCCTTACCATGAAGCGGACTGGAAGGAGGTTCTGGAGAACGATCTAGATGTGAGCCGGTGGATGCGCTGGAAGGAGGGGGCTTTGTGAATCTTACGAATTACCAATGTATTGAGGTAGCGGCGATAATCTACTTTTGCATGAGAAAACGTGAAAGCTTGAGTTGAAGACTACAAATGATATTCAATATGTACTACAGTTATGACTACAGCTATGCTACACAGGTATGCTACGAACAAGGTTGGCTATATACTTTCGAAAACGATAGATGTCCCCCTCCTCGATATGAGCAAAGTCATACCCACGTATGACCGCCGCCATGACCCAAAGGATCCATACCCCACAATCATAGCCGTTGTTCTGCACCTGGTGCACTTGAAGTGGCCGCGCTGACCAAGTTGATAAGCATGATAGCGAGGTAAAACTGGGTGAGAACCCGTGGTCCTTAGCCATCGTTACAAGGCGACTGACAGCTGCCTGTACCTTCTATCGAATACACGTTAGCGAAAGGTGAAGATGCAAGAAGCAAGGACTTACCGGGAGCCAACGCGAAAGGAAGTCGCGCGAACCGAAGCTATCAAAGAGCTGTATCTGTTCCTCCTCTACTCTCACCACAGCGAGTGCCCAGTGATGTTCCTCCTGATCATGAATGGGTAGCACCCACACCGATTGAGCCCAGTACTTGGTGGGACAGGCAATTCGCCAAGCCGTTTCGGTGCGGGCACTGTTCTTGACGACCTCCTGGATCACGTATGTCGAGAAGATGGCGCATCCAGCTCCAGAGACACGAAAACTCTGCTCCAGCAGAGCACCACACCCATTGATACACTCATCGTCAAGCCACTGAGTCGAGCTGTCGAGTCGTTTGTACTGGGAGAGGTTGAAGGTGTACTGAACACCTGCGAGGTTTCGGAATGAGCGAGCTAACTGTGCAGTGTGGTTGAATGGAGGAAAGCGGTGGCCCTTGATGGCTGCAAACAGGATCGCATCAGTTCGAAGCGATGCCTGGTGAGGTATGAGCACAACCGATGCATAGCACGTCCTGAGTATTACTTACCGGCGGCATCCACTCGAATGGCATGGTTTCCTCAGTGTCGTCGAGCTCACTATCCACCATTACATCGGTAAGGGCAAGCCGCTCTCCGGTGATTACGATTTCGTCGTCCTCATCGTCATCCGATCCGTCTTCCTCAACCGTAAGAAGGGTGTCAAGGTGTCCAGCCTGCGGGACAGTGATGGGGGATTGTGTATGAGCCGTTGGTGAAGGCCGGATGCTGCTGGGTAGAGCAGACGTTGGCGATGATGCTAGTTGTGAGGATAATGTTGGTGGTGAAGGGCGTGGATGAGGAGGTAACGATGGAGCTGGTATGAATGACTCCGAGATGTGGGCCACCGAGAGATGTGAAACCCACCGCGCGGCGGAGGCAATTTGTTCTTGGAACATTGTCGCCTGCACAAAAGGAGTTGACCAGCTCCTGGCGAGCTGGATATGATCCTGCAAGCGAGAGGTTAGGATAGTGCGATACCTCGCATCTGGTTGAGACTTAATTTCAGCACAGTTAGACAAAGGCAAGAGACAACCAAACTTACATTGAGAGCTCCGAACCATGAACGTCAAGGCATGGAGCTCGCCGGTAAACCATGAGAGTAGATTCGTTGCCTCCGTATTGAGACGGGCCCTCTCTTCCGCACAGCGATCGAGGTTGAGGAAGGATCTAATTCCCTTGCGGATGTCCTCGTCAACGAGCCACCTCGGTGGGGTCTCCGTCTTCGAGATCCACACATCCTCCCACAGATGCGATGTTTCCATGTCGCGAAGCGACTGGAGCTGGGTAGGAAGGCGGCTGGGGACTGGAACCTGGTAGCTGGGTTTATGGTGCTCCTCGAGGTATGTGACATGCTGGTTGAATTTTCGTATGAGGTTTTCGAAAGCGGCAGCGCGGCGAGTGATCGAATTTCTTGTTATCTGATGAAGACGAGTACCTTTGAGCATCATTTAGTCAATAAAGGTCAGCGACACAACCGTGTTAGTAACGTACCTAACGCCTCATGCACACCAGAGAAAATGTCCTGGATTCATGAAGGCTCATGAACCCCCTGAGCGGCCATGGACGTTCATGAACCCCGTGAATTTCACGACGTTCATGAACCTTCATCTGGTAACTCGATTTTTCATAGGCACTCATGAGATCGGCGGTATTCATGAACCTTCATGGAGTCTCGCGGGAGGGTTCATGAACTTTCATAGAGTCTCGCGGGGCGGTTCATAAACATTCATGAGATCGGCGGTATTCATGAACCTTCATAAGGTCTCGCGGGGTTCATGAACATACGTGGGTAGCCGCAGGGAGCTGATGAGCATACACGGGCAGGAGCGGGGGGGTTCATGAGAAATCACATGAAATCTATTAGTGATGAACGTACACAAACTTCCCCGAATTCATGAGTGACTGTGAGTACCGTAGATAAACATGAACAGCCGTGTATGTCGTGAGGTTCAGAGAATACATGGATAGGTATGAATTTCAGGCGGTTCATGATCGCACATGTACACGGCGGTAGAGAGATGAAAAAAAATACATCCATTCACGAGCGCGCAAGCATGATATACATGAGCAGAAA
>JANHQD010002989.1:0-19975 GCA_024721195.1 Marasmius sp. AFHP31
GAAAATCGCCGTTTGCTGGAATTTCTTACAAGACAACTGCCCGAACGATGCTGATACCTGCAACCTTTCACACGATCCAACGCCTGAACGAACACCCCTCTGTCTGCATTTCCTCAATAAAGGTCGCTGCACACGGCAAAAGTGCCTTTTCCCGCATGTAAACGTCGGAGCGCGTCATGGGGTCTGCCGTGACTTTGCGGTCCTCGGGTATTGCGAAAAGGGCCTTGACTGTGACAAGCAGCATGTGCGCGAGTGTCCCGATTTTGCGGAGAAGGGCACTTGCTCGACTAAAGGATGCAAACTTCCTCATGTGATTCGAGCAAATCGCAACAGGAAGCCGCTTTCGGATTCGGCAACTTCAACGTCTGCTGCTACTGCGGACTCTTATGGTTCTCCTACTGGGACTGAAGGTGAACGTACCATTCCCCTGTTGACGGCTAATGATGCCCAGATGGGCGATGAGTATATCTCGCTGACCTTTAACGAGAGTGAGAGTGAAGATGAGGAAGATGAGGAGGAAGATGAGGGGGACGGTGATGAGGACGATGAGGAGGATGGCAGTGATGGTGACGATCCCGACGATGTAATGGACTTGCCTGTTGTTGGGTGAAGTCTATCTACGTAACGAACTAGCACGAAGTGTCTTTGTATTTTGAAGATCAACATAATATGACATGGAACATTTCTCTTAGCTCAGCCATTGAAGTAACGCATTCTGTGACACTGCTCAAACCAGGGGGGAGGTTGTCGTCATGTCGTAGTGAGCAGAGACTCCGTATCTACCACCATCATCGACAAAATTCCCACGGTCGACAACGACGAAAAATGGCAACAGACAGCGAAGCCGTCCGTTCTATACCTCCAGCTCACCAGTACAGCTTCTTTGAGCTCTATCAGAGGCCAAAGTAGAGCTGCTAGTGCGGGGAGTGTACACGACGCCCACACCGATATCTTCAACATTGAACAATAATTCCTAGCCCCTCCATCGCTGCTTCGCCACAGATAAAGGACATACGGCACAGACCCAGGAAGATATGCTACCTGGGATATTTGCCTCAGCAGCCAGCCCATTAGCGCTAGCTAGCAACCATGACGGTTCTCGAAGGCATCGGCTATCATGGTGAATGGTCCCGGTTTCTACTGGACTAGGATGCCCATAATGTGCGGCCCAGTATCAGTGGCTGGCAAGCGCCCACACCCATAGCTCACCTATCGTTTACCCTTGGGCGACACTACGCGGGCCATTCTATCATGAAAACTACACACCAGCTCGCTATCCTGAGTCGTTGGGGGAGTCGTTGTGCTCTGAATACCCCAGTGTCTCAGAATACAACAACACGGCTCGGAACTATTCCTGTGCTCTATGGGCCGGTCAGTCCTATGCTACTTGAACCTTGTCACGCGAGACATCGCATTTTTGAATCATTATCGTGCCCTTACAGGAAAGGCCGCTAGTGTAGGTTTGCAGCGTCGTCCTGGCTGTCCATACACGTTCGGCACCCCAGTATATATCCTCGAGCCTGGCTCTATCTCCGTGCTAGTCTGGAAATTCTCGACATAGCACGTGAAGTCCAGTTCTCGCCGTATCAATACGGCCATACCATGAGTTGTCGCCGAAAGGTTTCATCGTACTGGTGTCGTCCTGATACGCTGTTGTTCAGTCAGTAGGCACGTCATAGCAACTGTACAACAGGTCCCCTGCTATCCTATGGGTCCTAAGCGGGATGTAAAACCCAATAAAAAAAAAAATACCACATTAGACGGTTAAACGGCTGGATGTAGCGACTCGTACCTACACAAGTTATTGTTGCCACTTCATCGGGTCGTACGGATTACTCAGGTCGCTGCCCTGACAGGCATCTGCTGTTGACCGCCACTCGCGACTCCATGGTTTTGGGGCCCACGAACAGCCTTTGACATATCTGTGCTGTAGTGTGTGACTGGACTGGTTTGCACAGGCCAGAGAACCCTGCAGTTCGTAAAAGGGACCACCATAGGTTACAAGCACCGTGGGCTAAAATACTGTACCAGAAGGAGTTTGGACGACTGGGAAGGGCACCATGACATCGCCCACGGCGCATTTTTTTTTTTTTTTTCAACCTTGGGTCAACTACTACGCATGTCCTGCCCAACGTTCACGGTCGCTGCTAGTGCATTGCGGCTCAGATTGGCGACCGGGAAAAAGTTCAAGGTCTTGTCTCCAATTCCAGCGATATGAGAGGCTCAGTCCCAGAAACAGGACAATGGCCGTCAAACTAACCAATTTGTGAGGGCATTACTTGTTACTGAGTGTCTGTAAAGTTTATTTCGGTACAGTACCTGAAGAACCCTGAACAGGACCCTCCCGCCTTCAACGCCGGTTGAGGTTTCTGCCGCAACGACGAGTAGATGGATGTATAGAAGCTCGACGAGCTCCGAGAATGGCTGTTTTTTGTTTTTCGGATGTGGTAGTCCCTGTATACTACACGAAAGCCAGACAAGTGACGTAGTCAACGATACATGATATGGAGTATATGCCGATGAAATAATTCGCCACCTATTTCATTCGGACGTAGAAGAAAAATCAATAAACCCACCCTCTCGTCCCCATCGATAACTTGTCTTGCCGTTCCCCCGTTTCGTCGTCATCATCAACATCTATCATGTCAAGATCCTTCTCCAGAAGCCTGCTAACCCGGTCCACGCCGCCTTCTAGATCCATTTGAGAACTATAGCCCCAAGGAAACTGAGATTGCGATTTCGAAGGCGTCTTACTGGGAGACCGCGTTTGTGACTGTGTCTCGCTAGTATACCTAGCCGCGCCGCCTCTGACTGGTGATCTCTTGGGGGGTGAGAGCAGCAAAAGATCCTCCTCGGGTATATCCTTCGCATCTGCTCCCATAAAGACGTCGCTTCTAACCTTGCCGCTCACACCGCCACCAGCAACAGCAGATTTACCTGCTACGGTTCCCGCTGCTATAGCTTTTTGTTGGGTCGACGTCAGCTGAGGTGAAAATTCGTCAGCGTTGAACGTAAAATCGGGGATAGCTGGAGAGTCCGGAACAAGGACGGGTCCTTTAGCAGAGCTTTGCGCAGCCGAAACGATATCTCTGTCTTCAGCCTCGTCAACGCTGAGCGGGACACCTGATTCTTCGAAGCTGTCAAGAGACGGCAACGATCTCGCAGGGGCTGTGATATCGAACCCGTACCCTGCGTTGAGATCAAGGCCATCTGCGGGTTCTGGGAGCGACTGCAGGAGACGATCTTCACTTTGAATGGGGACGTCCTCCCAGCCGGGCTGTCTTCCCTGTATAGTAGACGTCGTAGTACCCGTGGTGCGTTGTGTTTCGATCTTGTTGGACGGCGCTTGAGAATGCGACAATGTATTCAAAGGGTTGCTCATCGACAAATCGTGACGGCGGACGCCGTGCCCAACATCCGCCGCGGCGAGACGAACGTCTAATCCTCCCGAACCACTTATTCTCCTCGACTTCCCTTTCGGTGTTGCGCTCTTTTTAGCGCTCAAGAGCTCTGTGAGAGTCGGTAGGGTGTTTTTCTCCGACTTCTTCGGGGTCTTGGGAGGGGATGATAACGGCGACGAAGGGGCCTGCATCACGACATCGATGTCCTCCTGGCCTTCCGTGGCCTTTGGAGCATCCCGGCCCACGCGCCGTTGCTTTGCCCGCTGACTGACCTCTGGAGACACAGGTCGCGGTCGTTTGGTGCCAAAGGCCGGTGGGCCGGGGTTCTCTGCCTCGTAATCCCCGCTTCTGGTATTCAAAGCTGATGGAGCACCAAGTCGAGCAGCAGCCATCTCAGCCATAGTAGGTTGCTTGGGACTGCCTATGACAGGCAACGAGGTTGAGAGACCCAGGCTTGGAATTGGCGATTTCGTCCTGGAGAAAGGCCCCTTAGAATTCGCTGGAGATACAGTGGGTGCGGCCTTAGCAGCGTTGTGAGCTTTATTCCGGGTGACCGTAGCGATAGGAGATGTGGGGACGCCACTTTGAGGTGAAGAGGTGGGGGGTGGCATCTCATGGGGATCGAGAGGGGATGTCTGAGCGAAAGGGATGGGGGAAGGCGGTCGCAAGGAGGGTTTCCTGAACGGCGTGGAATGTTGTATTTGGGATGAAGGAAAAGATGGGGGAATGAAGTTCTACGGAAGAAGAGAATGGGTCAACACGTCTATTTCAAGCGAGCCGCCCAAACTAATTTGAAGTCTCACATGTTCTGGCACATCCGTGATGACTTTACGGCGCGTAGCAGGGCGTCTTGAATCCGGGGGTTCGATAGTGTCGCTGGATGGTTCTGGCAAAGGTTCCCGTGCTGGCTGTTTCCTATCGGCCTTGCGTCCCTTCATCTTTGCCTTCACCTGCGAAGACACTGTCTTCTGAGCATGAAAGCCCAGTGGTGAGCAGTCAATGTCCATTTCGACTGTATTCGTTTCGGCAGACTTCTTCACAGATCTGGTTTTGTCTCGAGAACTGGCCTTCTGTTCTGCCACAATCACAACATTCTTCTGCCAGCTTTCAACCTTCTCCTTTAGCCTGGCCTCCTTGAGTTTCTTCGCAGAGTGTGGAGAACGGGGACTCCTCCCTTCGACAACAGTCTCGTCTGATTTCTGTTCTGCGACGATCTCGCTTTCGGGCTCTTTGACTTCACCTGCACGGGGCGTAATCCAGACTCCGCGTTCACCCCTTGTGCAAGGTAACTTCAACATCCTCGAGATGATTGTCCATCGTCCATCGGCTGTGTTTCCATCAATCGAGCTGTACACCTCCTGCACCTGCCTCTTCAGTTCCTGCGCTGCCGCACTCAGCTCGTGGCTGATGCCGTCGTCGTCGTCGTTCCACTTTCGTTTCTGTCCGCGAGTAGCTGCCGAAGTCGAACTTTCCGCAATCGTCCCAGGTTTCGGTTTGGCTCGACTGCTAGATGCTCTCGGCTCGGTTTTTCGAGTTGGATTTGAGCTTTTCATCGTTCTCGATATCATGAGCTATAGTATGTGATGGTAAAAGGACAGAAAAGGCAGAGACATGAATTGAGGATGATGGAAGAGGGGAACAATAGTAGTCATGTGCCTTCCGGGACCGTGCCACGAGGACAAACAATGACAAGCACCAACGCGACCTTGTTCCGGCGCGTGCGGGCCGGTACGTGTATCTTGTCGGAATCTGCATCTGCGTAGACTGGACAGATCGTAGTAGCACTACTATAATTACTCTTCAGAGACAACAACGACTTTCTTCCCAAAGTTTGTTCCCCTCTGAACATCTAGTATTGCCTGACCCGCGTTTTCTAGACCTCTCGTTATATCCTCCCTATGTTTCCATTCTCCGGAAGCCAGTTTCTTGGGAACCACATCATAAAACTCTTTCTCCAAATCGGGAGTAGATAGGTCGTATACAAGGAAGCCGTGGATATGTAGCGATCGACCAAAAATTGCCCACAAGTTCTACTGAACCGTGAGTAACCCAGAAATTGCGTGAAAACTTGGCTTGCGTACCTTGAGTCTAGTACCCTCGTGGGGTGCGTTATACTCTGATATCATCCCGCATGAAATCACCCTTGCATGGGGTGCAGTGGCAGCCAGTGCCGCATCCAAGACAGAGCCCCCGACATTATCCCAGTAGCTACGTTGATTGAACATCTATCTGAGAGAACGGAGAGGGGAACGATAGAAGTACTCACACATTCAATGGCCCTTCTTTCTCCAGCACCTCCTCCGTACTCGTAGTCTTATAGTTGAAAGCAACATCCGCCCCCATGTCCTTGCATTCCTGTACTTTTTCATCCGACCCTGCCGAAGCTATGACCTTCATTCCGTCAGATTTCGCAAGCTGTATGACCATCCTACAGCAGAGAATCAAAATGAACAGAGGATTAGTTGGGGCCAGACTTCGGCTGAGGCACATACGTTCCAACGGGGCCAGCTCCTCCGGTAATAAACGCCGTCTCTCCTTTCTTTGCGTTCGCGTATGCTTTCCATGCAAAGTACGCTGATTTACCTGTTGGCTCTGAGCTTCAGTAGTCCGCACGAGGACACCCAACAAGAGTCACACCTACCAGGCATCCCAGCCGCCCCGATATAGACTGGCCATTCCAGCCCTGGCTCTCGTCTTATCTTATTGTAAAGTAGCGGGTTTTCGGGGATGGTGTATTCCTCAAATTCTATGTACCGGAGACAAGGAAGTAGGTTAGAACAGAACGGGAGTCGGAGATTCATTGCTAAACTCACTCGAGTAAGGTCCGGTGATATGATCTCCTGGTGCAAACGCCTCATGTTCTGAGCGCAAGACAAGTCCAATGCTCCGCCCAGTTATCCTATTGTGTTTCGAAGAATGAGCTCCACAGCACGCCCGGTCTACCATACCGGAAGACAGGACGTGGACTCACGGCTCGCCCAGCGTGAAGGGAATCTATGAGCCGCCCGCCTTCAGCCACCGGAGGTCCGTTGCTCTAACGAAAGAAACACACGTACCGCATACGCCTTCGCCCCAGGCTCCCTCATCCTCGCCCTCATATACGGATCCACCGATAACATGAGAACCTTCACGAGAATACTCCCGTTCAAAGGGACGTTATCCAAATCTATGGTCCTACTATCATCGAATATCGTGGTCTTCCCAGGTTCTGGGTAGCCTAAATTTGATCGAGTCGAGGCGTTAGTAACGGTGAAGCTTAACCGGCGAGACGTGGATCAGAGGTTGGAGCGGGTGTTATGGAGGAAGGTCGTCAACTTACCTGTCGGAACCTCATTAAAGATAAGAGCGCCATTTCGCACAACGACCATATTTGACTTGAAGAGAGGGAGAGGGAATATTGAACCCGGAGATCCTTTATAGCCACCACCTCCAATTATGAGTGTTCGGGGTCCGTCAACAGTGTGAGAGCTGCAACTGGGGACTGAGAACGCGGGATTACGCAGTGCGGTTGATCTGGCCCATGGGTATATCTTTAGGAAACCTGATGGGTGTGAACTTGCATTCTACGACTGTGAAGTATAATACAGACCTTTCAGAACAATAAGTAAAGGTGATCAGAAAAGTGATCGCGAAAGCACGGGTAACGAGCCTGCAAAGCCGCATCACATCTTTGCACTATAGTCTGTTTCCCCGTAAGGACTTGAACCTGCAAGCCAAGATCGCCATGGTCTGATATGCGCAGACCCGGATATCAGCCTCCGCTATTCTGATCGAAACTGTGGGGAAAGGCCCAAAGACTCCACAAGCTGGAAAGAGTGGACGGCTGTGGACGGGTAGTCGCCAGCAGCAGACGGCTCGTGAAGTCAATGCTCAGATGGTCTCAAGATTCCGACGACCCTCCACACCGGTGGTCGGCGCATCCACGGGATTGAAAGACGCAAATTTGATCCTCGAATTACTTGTGGTACGTATCGTAGAAGATATCGTAGACTATAGAAACTAAGCAAAATACGTAAGGTAGACAATTAGCCATCAGAATGTAACATTAAAGAAACCACAGACGGATTCGTAGTATTTCATGATATGTGCATGGGTATAGGATATACCATTCGCAACGCAAATAAACCACCTCCCGTCATCACGTCTTCGAACTCCCACACAAAGACCTCGCCGCAGCCCAATTCAACTGACTCCGGTGGGTCTTAAACCCACGGAACACGAAACCCGACTTGCCCTCATCCACCCTACCAAGGAGGTATACGATATCCGCGTAGATAATCAAGCTCTGGTTGAGCGGGCGGCTCTCCAAATCCGAATCGTACAGTCGGAAGATGAAAGAACGAAGATATTCAACGTCGGGATCGGAGGTGTTCCACGTCAAGCATAGCGTTCGGAGTGAGAGTGGTATGGACGACATCAGGGTTTTCTGAGGAAGGAAAGAGAGTTTGACCCAAGTCAGAAAGGAAACAGACGACACAAAGCAATCCACGTACGATGTCACTCAAAGCTTCCGCCTTGATCACGACGCTCAAGTCCTTCAACTTCCCGCAAGACCGAAAGACAGACGCATGTCCAGCCTCGAGACACCACTCATCGTTATTTCTCCCATCCACTGTAAGCGAGACCAACATCTCCGCGTGCTTCGGTATAACCTGGGTGTAGAGTTGTTCAGAGAGGAAGCGATCGCTCTCGACGTCGGTCAGCACCAATGAGTGCAATCCGGAGTACGACTTCAGGTAGCTGATGAGTTCTTGAGTGACTACTGTCACTGAGAGGTCCTTCAGATGAACATTCTCTTCGCGTAACACCGTCCAGAGGGTACTGTGGTCCGTTCCTGGCGAAGGTGGTGTTACGTCGAGAGAGGTGAGGCTGGGCATCATCTTAATCCAGGCCGACGAGATATCGACGTGCCAGCGGGGCAGCCGGAGGTGGCGAAGAGACGAGAAGAAAAGGGATGGAAGGTTGTCAGCGAGACGACTGAAATGCTGTGCACCGGAGGTCCAGGCAACGTCGAGGGAAAGGCTTGTCAGAGCAACGTTGTTCGTGATAAGGTCGAAGAGTGCTAATGGGATGCCTGACGATTCGGCGCTGAAGGGACCTTGAACTGAAAGCACGGAGAGGTTGGTGACTGGGTATCGGTTGAAGGGAATAGGGTATAATGAGGGCTGATAGCTAACGAAATGAAGTTCGCTGAGAGTCTGGAGAGAGGAAAGGTATTCAAAAATCCTGGTAACAGTATCTTCTGATTCATGACCAAGCAGCTGCCAGCTATGATTGGCGGGGTATTAGCCAATACGTTTGAGAACCCAGGACAAGGTTACGCACCGCACAATTCTGACATTTCGTAGGTACCTCAGCACCGACAAGTCCAAATCCTTCCTGCATGTCCACAACCCGATAGATAGATGCTTCACGTAGCGAGCGTAGGAAAGAGTACGAGCTGTCGTCGAAGTGTCGCCTATCGCCACTGACGAAAATAAGACTGGTGAGAGCGCCTCTCTGAGCCTTGAATTGCATAATCTGAGGTCTTTGAGCGTCTTGACTGGAACCTGCCCCCTCATTAGCTCTCTTCCTCTCAAAACGCACTGCAAGAGACTCACCTCACTCCCAATCGCGCACAACATCTCGTTGGGGAGGTCAAGCAGGCGAGTCATAGCGAATGAGAACGAACGTTGAAACTCCCATGAACAGCAATCCCCTTTATATTTGGATTCCTAAAAGCGCATAGGTTAGATCAGCCACCGAGAGATCAAAAAGGCTTGAAATGGATCAAAGGACTAAAGAAAGCAAGAACGGAAAGCAGTGTGAGGCTCATAATGGCAAGTAACCCCTAAATGAGCTCCTCTGCATTTCCCAGCGTACTGAACAAGGCATCCCGCGTTCGTTGTCAGTGGCGTTGCCCAGCCTCGGTGGTGAAATTTATAGGTGTATTGGTCATCACCTTATCAGAAAGCACAACGTCCAGGATAAATACTGAAGAGAACGGGAAAAAGCAACTTGTAAGGAACGACAAGGACGCGGGTGGTGGTGGTGGTGGTAGGAAGCAAAGCGTCTAACAACGATGTGACAGTCACAGATTCTCGGCTGAACCGCGACGCCCATGATGTCTTCATCTAATCTCCTCCATATCTCTGCAGGACAGGTTCCAAGACAACGACTACCCTCTATGCAGGCTCCTGGTGCAGGCACTACAAACAGATCCATTGATTCAAGCCGTAACCAATATTCGCAACGCTCGCCCCTTGAGAATTCTCTTCGCAAGCTTCAAAAGCTCATCCTGACCATATCTGAAGATCCCGAATTCTCTCACCGCAAGATCTACCTTTTCTTTTCGCCTATCTTAGCCTTTCTTGCGCTGGTCTTCTCGATGGCCTTTGTATCGCGCACATGGACCGTGTCGGACGTTCTCGATGACAAGATGACTATGATCAAGATCGTTTTGGTTGCCACCACCGCCGTTGTGGGAACGTTGCTCGCCTTGCGCGGCTTGATATGGACGACGGCGAGAGTAATCGAGTCGTTCTTGCAGTTGGATTTCAGTGATAGAACCGGGTCTTTGCCATCGCTGGAGAGCGAGATTATGACTGGAATGATTGGGTTAAACGTGAGTTCCTTCTCTGCGAAGACTTAGATTCTCGAGCTCAGATGTTGTGCCCATTCTAGTGAATACCTCGTACACTGATATATAACTATGGCCTAGCAGGATTGTTTCTACACGATATCGTTTTTGAAAATGTCAACCAGAAGCGCCTTCAATCGCCTGAACATGGTATATCCATTGTCCAATCGCTTCGGCCATTCTGTTCCGCAAGTTGAGACTTGTCCGTGACGAAGCGCTCGCGTGCTGTTTCGAGTATGAGACCGAACAAAAAGAACCACACACGGGACTCGAACCCGCAACCTTCGCCTGCCTCAAGAGGCAACCTATTCCGGTAGGAAAGCGACGCACTACCATTGTGCTAATGCGGCTTGAAACCTCGGACCAAAAGAAGTATAATGATCGGCACGCTACAGAGGAGTCCGTAGTCCGCTCATTGGTTGATCCCAAGAGTTCACCGCTTCCCAAGTGCGGACAACGACCTTATCTCGACAATCTCGATATGCACACTAACGTTATGGCCCCAAGCTCAAATGTAAGTGATATTCCTCTTTGCGGTATTCTGTGTCCACAGTTGCTACTTGCTCACCAGAGTCATGACTTCTTCCAAACCCTTTCGGATCCGTATCAGCAGCTCATAGACTCCGGTAGCTTGATGCAGATGCCAAGTAGATGCTATACATCCTGGCTCACATCCTTTCACATCTCTAACCTAAAGCTATCGTTCCTGCTTCGGCATCGTGTATACCAATCCACGGATCCGTCCTCGTGTCGTCCTCATGACCGAGATGGGATAACACTCAATTGAAATACTGACAGGCTGCGCTTCATTTACAGCGAGCGGTTCTTACGGTGATGGACGAAGACGTCCTCTCTTGGGTGTTATATAACACCACCCACTATAGCAGCGCTCGGGGTCAGATGCTGTTGACTTCGCCCAACGTCGACTGGCGGAGTCGGTGAGCAGCAATAAAAGCCCTTATTTCCTGTGCAGCGTCTTCTCTCACTGCAGCCCAGACCGTCCTATCTCCCCGTATACATACTTCGTCCTTGATAGGCATCAGGATGAAGCTCACACTCTCGGGAAACTATCTCAATTGCTCTTACACCGACAATACCGGGCGGGTCATTTACAAGGTCAAGACCGACAATACCTTTCCAGGCGGGAAGACAAACATTCTCGGACTGCTCCCAGATGATATACCTCGACGAGAGAGTATGGGTGATATCAGGGAGGATCGCTTCGCGTATCTCGCACGAATTGAATGGAAGACGATATACTCGACGTTCATGCTTGGTGGAGAGGCAGTTGACGCGAACAAGTTCTTCAGGAAAGAGATTTGGAAGAGGATGTGAGTCTACTGGCCCCTGGTGCACCTTGGGGAAGCTCACGATGTTACAGGAATCGAATATTTACCGGCGGGGACGGTCAAGAATACAGATGGATCATACGATGGTTGGCCCCGGAGGTTCGTTTCCGCATTATACCCTTCCTTTCCTCATGACCAGATATTGACTACACGAATGCCACAGCTGGTTATCAACGACGAAGTCAGAACACCGGTGGCGAAATACCACCGTAGCGGTAAATCTGGTGGCAAGAAACAGCAGGGAGTTTTGGAGATATTTCCTGAAGGGGAACATATCATTGATCTCATTGTTATCACCTTCATATACGTTGAAACACTGAGGCGAGAGGGGTAGCCCCACTAATTCGGGGGGAAGTCAGCGTACGCGTTGAATTGGAGAGAAGGACACGCCACTGGTTGTCCCGGCTACTTAATGGGAGCCCACACAGAATGTATCGAATTGTAGTCGTCGCCGTGGAGTCGAACGTTGAAGCAGGGTCTTACCCGGACCGTTTCGGATTATTGGTTCCTCATCTTTCGATCTTCCTCCGCGGAGTTGTCGAGATTGTTGCTTGATATAATACAATGTATCTATGTCGTATATGGTATAGCACAAATTAAAGGGACCCTGCACCGCTCTGTCAGTGGCAACTTCTGCGCTTACAAGAAGACAGAACCTTGAGGTGGCACCTCCGAGTTACACCGATTGTGAGTCACCAGCCGTCCGCCCGTTCGAGTGATCAAGGATTTGAGATAAGTTATAACTCCAAGTTCGCGACAAGAAGCAGGGGTCTACAAATAAGCCCAGAGGATGGTCCATGCGTACAATAAACATAATTCTGAAAGAGTGGACGCGTCGCAATCGTGAAGGTTCACCATGTCAACAGCGGCGAGGATGTAAGGGTATCGGGGGAAGAAGTCTAACAGGTGAAGGCAGGGCAGGGAATTTAGGAAGCGGAGGAGGCACTTGATTACGGCCAGTCGCATACTCGTACGCTGGTGGCGAAGATAATGTGAAGCACGACCGTTTTTCGAGATCTTCGGAGAGCTCCGAGGCAATGCTCTCTCGACGAATGGTAGTGGGGCTGAGATCCAATACAAAGGATTCTACACCAAGAAATGGTACAGGTCTGGAGACAGTGCGTAAGCATTGAGATTCGCGACCACAATAGGATACGTACATCACACGGTCTGGATAAGAGCGCCTGCGCCTCTCCCTAATTGCAGGCACGTAGGACCAAGTGCCGCGAACAAGATCAAGGTTGGCTCTTATGACTTCCTTTGACGTTCCGAGGATACCAAAGAACACAAAGGCTGTTACAACGACCAGCCATCGGTTTGAGTCTGCCAAAGCTGCGTTGTCTTGCCACACTGAATACGGGAAGAGGTTTACATGAGAAAAATCGTAGTGAGTGTCCTCCCAACTAATCCATGGGTGGATAGTAATGGCGAGGTTGGCGGATATGACCCAAGCAGAGATTGGGATGGTTATGAGAATGTCTGCGCTCGCGAGCGCAGTGAGACGTAGGAAACGATATCTGTTGAGAGTGTTGTGCCTATCTCCAGTCTCTGAGGCAAGGTTTCCGGCCGAACGGGAGAGTCGCCCGATCAAACGGAGATTCATGACTAGAATTCGTCAAATAAGCGGCGAAGGAACGAATGTCAAGCGGGCTCACCACAATAGGCTCCCGACATCATCCCTATGGCGAGTGGCCAATAGTAAACTAAGAAAAAGGCAACCCATGTATTGTAGGTCGAGGGGGAGCAACCTATGTTCTCGAGGATGTCGAAGCGATGTCCTTGCGGAATGTAATCTGAAAATAGGTCAGCGTCCGAGTCCACAGCCAAAACGGTGAACAACGCACGGAGAATCATATTCAGGACGGGTATACCCACGCCAATGAGTAGGTCCTCACACAAGGCGCGCCGTTTCTATGATTATTCGGATGGTAAGAAAGACAAGGATTCAAGAGCACTATTACGAGACTCACTTGAGGTGGTGTGACGGCTAGTCTTTGACCACTGGTGATGGTGTAGAGCCGTCGACTGATGCATAAAGCGCATGCAGGGATTGCAACAGCAAATCCTATTATGAATTTGGCCGCTGGGCGAACGAAGGCGATATTAGTACTATCCCTGACGTTGGTCTCGCCATTGAAACAGGGGGCAACTCACAGATATCGCACCATACAGGAGCGTGATTGGATACATTGCCATTCCACACAACCGAATTAATAAAAACGTTCAAACAGGCCAAAGCGGACCATATGATGTACAAGCAGGCCCCCGTATTTCGAGCTTGGATTAGCGTGATCAGCGAGGCATCCAAACGGCGAGAATGATTGGCATACCTTGAAGATGACACGGAAGGCAAAAGAGTATCAGAACAAAACCAAGGAATGAAAAGAGGGAGAATATACAATTAGGGTAAATCATCGAGGACCGCTGGTCTTCTCGAATCGGGGAGTAAGGAAAGAGAACGAAGAGATGGAAGCCTGGAGGAGTGAATGTCCGTGTTGATGAGGAAGGGGGGGATGTGCGGAGTGCCAGGTGAGGTTTCGTTGCTTGAACAGGGTTATTTAAACGCAACAGCATGATCGATGTCAGGTCAAAGCACATTACACGGTCACCCACAGGATCATATCGCCTGTCGAGAACAACGTACGCCCGATTAGGGGCAACCACATAAATGAATTCGAGGCCCCTTGTTGAATGTGCATGGCAAGAACCCCGGTGTTGACAGAAGTTTAAAACGGATGAAGAACCAAAGAGCCGTTGAGTACAGGCACTAGACGAGGACTTGGGGCGTTTAGTTCAATCTTCATCCTGTTAAATTTAAGCATAGAAGATGAAAGTAGTTGACTGGGTTTCGGAACGGCTCAAGCGCTCCCAAGAGGACAATCCAGATATCATGCTAGTGTTGTTAATCATTCGTTCGCACACAATGGTCGGGCTTACCCATGAGTTTAGGTGACCCAGCTTGGCGGGGTTGAGGACTGTTGGGAGTTCGGCTCGAAGTATGACTTCGCTTATTAAGCGCCCATAATTACTTTCTTGGGTAGGCACCACAGCGTGGTTGTACTTGAAACAGGTTCTCCCGCTAAGCTCGTCTATGTAAGTACCACAGGATATGCATATGCATTGAATAAGCACGTCAGCTCGTCGCTATCTCGAAGCAAATGGCACGGTTCAAGTTCCAGTCAATGACATGTCCGGGAACCCCAGGCTTGCCAGGTTCTTGCAAGGCAATTGAGCCGCCGCGGCAGTTGAGAACTACAAGGTCTTCAGGATCGAGGATTCGTGACTGATTCTGTGCAAAACAAGATAAGTACGTGGAGGAGCGGGACCAAAGTACGCTCACTTGACGATGGGAAAACAAGGGAATCGGGATAGCAACCGACGCTGACACTGACAGCTCCTCGGCAAGTTCCCGGTCGGTTCCGTCAGATATTAAAACTTGCCGCAAGTCCACAAACACGCTTCGCTTTCGCAAGGGAGTACAAGGGTCTCCATAGCGTGTGTGTATACGCAGGATCAAGTTCAGGTCCTTTGTGGATGAGCTCCGAAACTGCAGCCAGCCGAACTTCGATCGATGATCGTCGACTTGACCAGAACGAGGACAACACTACCATTGGTAGCCCGAGCAAATACACAGGCACGAAGTTGGAGTTTTGGCTGCGCATTGACTGGATCTGTTCGCAAAGTAAGCAGGAGGTCACGCCCACAGGAACTGAGGTACGTCCAATTCTCAGGCTAAGTAGGGATTGAATTAGTCGCTATTTCAAAAGACTGCGGATTACTTGCAATAACTGTTGCAGTATAATACGGCCATCTTCGCTCTCTCTCGACTGATTCGCCCATTTCCTCCATCCCCTTTAAACCATAGAGGATGAAGTTCACGATACCTGGAAACTTCCTCAACTCCAACTACGTCGACGAGAATGGACGGGTCATTTACAAAGTAAATACCACTGTCAAAGTCCCTGGCAGCAAGACGAGCATAAGCAAAATCCTACCGGACGACATGCCTAGGTCAGAAAACGAGACCGATGGACAATCAGGTGATCGCTTTGCTCACCTTGCTCGTATCGACTGGAAGCCTGTCAACTCGGTTTTCTACTTGGGCGGAGAGGAGATCGAGACCGAAAAACTTTTTGTACGAAGGGAGGGATGGCTCCGCAGGTAAGGCTTAATCGCTATGCATCGCACATAACTCAGAGGCGTCGCTTACGTCGGAGATTAGAAAACTCACGTTCATATGGGAGGATGGCACGCAATACCAATGGATCTCCGGTTTCCGAAGTTCAGACGTGCGTGGTGGTACTATAGGTACAGCATGCACATACTCATTGATATGTTGCAGTTGGTGCTTGACGGTGAACTCGAGACCCCGGTCGCGACATTCCATGCGAAGAACGTTGGAGGTATCTTTGGCGAGAAACGGCATGCGGATCTGGAGATATTTTCTGCGGGGGAGAGTGTGGTCGACATGATCTTGGTAACGTTCATCTACACCGAAAAAATTCGTAGCAATTAAGTTCAGTGTGTGCCCCCGAGATTACAATAGTCCATGCACTTACAAGTTGTGGTGACCTTCGATGGCTCCCACGACTGAGTTGGTCGAGGTGGCCCTCGCTACCTCTCAGTATCAGATTCATGCGTCATTCGGTACCGGTGGAATTCAGGCCATGATGACCGGAACGCACCCAATTGGTAGACTGTGATAGCGCCACTGCATAGGCAGTGGACTCCAACCCCATCCGGTGCGCCGGTTTGAAATGTGAGAAGCCTGAGGCACCACCAGGTCGACGAACGAAGATGATTATAAAGACGTCGGAGACGGAGAAGAGACCTAGACAAGGCGTCGTTGAGAACCGCCTGCTCATCGGAGGCTGAAGCACTGAACTGATAACGCACCGAACTGCCATCTACCAAACGACTCTCCGACAGTATTCTCTTGAGATGAAGTATTTGCAGATTGTAAGAGGGGCATCGAGTAGAGAATTCCCTTTTGAGGGCTCATGGGCTTTCGCTGTGATGGTGTGGCCCGTGGGATCAGGCATTTGTCATCTACAAAGAGTGTAATCGTAGCAGGCCTGCAACAGCGAATCCCGTCATTTGTACGTCCCTGAATGCGTCGACGCAGGCGGATGAGCGCGACACGGGCGAGGAAGCTTCCGAGGGAGACGTCTCCGAGGTTCATTGAACATTTGAGGTTTTTTAGCCTTTGCGTCGTCATCTAAAGAAGGCCTCCCGAACCATTGATCCCAGAATACCAACTACTACGCTCCCGTGCACTCGTCAGTTATTTCGTCTGGGCTGGATGGCTCTGGCCGTTCGCGTTGCTAGTTCGAAACTCTAGGTAGGTTGAAACGGGGAATGATAAGAAGGAAGTTATATTGAAGACATGCACAGACTTTTGCCAAACTCTGACGTGCGTGTTTCGAGGCCAATCGTCGAGACTGCCAACTGTTGAGTACGATGGACGAGGCCCTGTTCTAGCCTAACCAAAGCGCGAGGCGATAAGAGGTCCGCCCGATCCTTCGCCCGAGTCGTCCGCTGAGCCCCTGAAATGGAGGATCGCCCTGATGCCGTTGTAAGTCCATGTAGGTCCGGTAGATGTCTGGAAAAAGAGAGATCAAAGTGAACATGGTGAAGGAGAAACAGACTCAACGACTCCCAGTCACTGGCGGCTATCATTGCCACCAACTAGACATGCCAAGAACAGCACTTTCTCTGTCGTTACCGAGGCCCATGACAACCCACAAGTCGTACGAGCAGGTACTGAGGTATGGGCCACTGTAAGGAAAACCCTGGTCAGCTCCCCGGTTCATTGTTTTGACGCTGACTGTGATCTGTAGCATACAATCAATATCACGACGAGATATCAAAACGCTAATTCCCGAAAGTTGTGCGTCGAAGATTCTTGTAGATTGTCGATCCGTACATGAGGCCCCGCAAGATACGGATCTGCGAGTCACAGAGATTTCAGGAATTTCAGGAATTTCACGCAAAAATTTTGATCCTGGAGATGGAAAGCGAGAGGAACTGCTGAGAGCCCATGAAAGCGTGCGCTGAACGCTCAATGAGGATGAGTCTCAAATCTAGGTGAAGGGGCAACTAACTCCCACGACACCAACTCCGTCCGCGACGTTCACAACGCATACAATGGCAGCCAACGCAGCTGCTTGAAGCACTTTTACAAGGGCTCGATACACTCTCATCCACGACTTTCGGTGTCCAAATGCGTGGCTTGTTGAAGGCGAGAAGCGATACCAGCGACATGCTCAACGGAGGATCACAAGCAGTGCGTTTCCATATCTTCAATCTGGATTCGAGAAGACTGAAGCTGTAGTTACAGGTATCTGCTTTCAGTACCTCAGATCTGGAGGATTTAGAACTTGAAGTCTCGCTGGGGTAGGAAGGCTCAATGGTTCTTTAATCACAACTCTAGAGTCGGACTAAAAACACTGAATCGCTTAAGTGTTCAACATTGCATAACCCGCACGACCCACAAGCTTGGAAAACTCGCACCACTTGCGCTCGCTATTATCAGACCCGAGGCGAACCAGCTCTAGCCATTCGTTCTGCATGAATTGTTGAGGGATGTCAATGCCATGCTAGTTGAGAATAGCAAGGACCTTTCGGGGCATTGTGGCTTTTGGAGGGTCTGGAAATGCGCAGAGTGGTATTGCGGAAGGTTGCCTCAACATTTATCGCGTTCGAGGCTCAGAACGTTGATCACAGAGGGTATCGGATTCTTGATGGGTGCTTGAGGGACTGCTATTGATCAACGAATCTAGAATGCCAACTTACCCCGAGAAACTGCCCTCAGTACATCGGGATTGGGGTCAACGAGTAACGTTACCAACTGAACGCGTATTACTGGAAAAGATCAACGCGGCTTGCGTACCAAAGAACTGACATTCAGTGAGTGATAGTTGATATGATGAACTGTCGCAACTTGTACTGACGCTCCGATCCTCCAGCGTAAACATCTCCCGTTCAACAAGAGATTGAGTTTTCTCCGTGTTCCTCAAGTCTAGACACCTGCGCGCCATCTCGGATTTGCGGGCCCTCTACTCAGGTCATTTACCTTTCTGGATGATCCATGAGTACAAAAGGCTGCTGCTTGGTTCGAGTAGATCATCGAAGCAGCCCGCCCACTTCCCTCATCCAGCTCCAGAACTCTTCATACAGCTTCCGACCTCGACAACATGTCAGAATTCTTCGATCTCGTCCTCTCTCTGAGAACGGTTGTGCTCGCATCCGCTCTTGCTACCTTCGTGGTCTATTTCCAAAACCTGAAGGAATACGTCTTTGGTCGGAAGCTCACGGATAGCTATGGAAATGGAATTCCTCCTGGTCCTGTTGGACTCCCCATTGTTGGTGAGTGCTTCACTTTCAGCGTTCGCACTCTTTACGTACGGGATCTAACTCAATCGTACAGGATCCCATCCTTTCCTTACCCGTTATCCGGAACTCACTTTAGACAAGTGGGCTAAGCAATACGGTCCCATGTACTCAGTCTGGCTCGGAAACCAGCTCTTCGTCATGATCTCTGACCCTCAAATTGTCAAGGTGAGTAGGAATCGTGTCAAGTTGGATTTCGTAACGCTCACACCGAATCCTTAGGATCTCATGGTCACCAACGGCGCTATCTTCTCTTCCCGTAAGGAGATGTTCTTGAAGTCTAAGAAGATCTTCGTTGGACGTGGTATCACCGCTACCGTAAGCACTAGTCTCTACTTTTGCGTTCAATATCATTGACTTTACCCCTCTTTAGCCCTACAATGACAGATGGAGGAAGCACCGTCGTCTCGCTTCCACTTCCCTCGTTGCCCGTGCTGTCGATGGCTACACCCACGTTCTTGACTATGAGGCCACTATCCTCATGAAGGAGCTCTTGAAACACAGTGGTAACGGCACTCTCCCCATCAACCCTCGTAAGTATCTGGTGAAGTTCCTATGGATCACACGTTCTAACCTGAACGTCTAGAACCCCACGCTGGACGTTGCAGTCTTAACAACATGTTGACTGTTGGTTTCGGTACACGTACCGAGACCATCGATGATCCTCTGGTTCAGAAGGCACTTAAGCTTTCCCGAGAGTTCATGAACTGCACTGGCCCCGTCTCTAACTTGACCGACTTTGTGCCGGTCCTCCAGAATATCGGTCACTGGAACTACATGATCAAGCGCGGCGAAACGCTCCACAAGGCCCTCGTCGAGACTTACGGTGGAATGATTCTCGACCTCGAGAAGCGCATGAAGGCTGGCGAGAAGGTTCAGGACTGCTTGGTCAAGTACCTCATTGAGGTCCAGGAAGAGGAAGAGCTCGACCACCTCGATATGGCTATCATGGTTTCCGCTTTCATGATCGGTGGTGTTGAGACGGTAAGCTATCCTTGCTCATGTCCTAACTGTCTCTCTAACGTTTCTCTCAGACCGCGTCTATCATGCAATGGTTCTCTGCTTTGATCCCATCCTACCCCGAGATCCAGAAGAAAGCTCAGGAGGAAGTCGACAGAGTCGTTGGCCGCGACCGTCTCCCTACCATTGAAGATGAGAAGAACTTGCCCTACGTCCACGCCATTATCAAGGAAGTCGAGCGTTGCCACAACCCG
>JANHQD010002990.1:0-49047 GCA_024721195.1 Marasmius sp. AFHP31
CGACACTCACATCACATCTACTTCGAGCCCTTATAAGCAAGATTGTCCAGTCTCTCTCGCAAATATTGCTGGGTGGATCTGGAAAGCCACATGTAACACGAATAGGTTTCCAGACTGCCCTATCGCCGGATCCATGGAAACATATGTTGAAAACATAGGCATCGACAAGGGAGACATTCAAGACGTCCCGGACAGGAAGTAGAGTCAGAATCTAGCCAATAGCAATGGTTAGAAATGTAGTCATTGGATTCTGACAGGCACGGTAGGACATACCTCAACAAAGAGCTCTCTCGGTAGTTTGCTCGGTCGGAACTTTCTTTGAAATCCGGGTCTCCTCATAATTTCATGGCAAGAGGAGAGGAGAGTGTCGAAACTGAGTGGGCAGAGAGCATAGAGCCACTCATCAATATTGTTCCTGAGAGCAGACTTCAGGACCCTCAGATATCGTGTATATCTCGGGTCTGGGCTGGCATCGGATGGCGCGCGTAGAGCCTCTTTTGCAAAATCTGTGATCAGTCTTGAAGGAGATGAATACAGGATTCAAGAGAGTTGATGTTTCGAGAAAACTCACGGTTGTGTTGATTCTGTGAGACCCATTGGGTCTAAGACGCGACAGATGGTGGTGCAAGGACAACGTTGTACTGAGAAAACGCGAGCCACGTCCCCATTGAGTCTGGGTGCCGTAAACTGCCGGTATTACATATGCCTAGGCAGCACCGTGTCCAAGCTGTGTCACTCAACCACCACGTCCAAGGTCTATGGCCCACTCTCTGCTCATCTGAAGACTCGAGTATTCAGACCACACATACTCTGCGAGGTGTACTATCCGCAGAGACGTGTGATCAACGCGGCACGTCATTCCATCGGAACTTCTGGCTCTACGACTCACGACTCGGACATACCAAGGGCCCCAACATCAACAAGGCGACCTTCGACCAAGATACTTTCGATCTTGACAGTACAACGACCAACCCAACGAAGCCTCGCCTTCTCTCAACACTTTGCCGACAATCTCGACCTGTTGATCTCGTATCATGAATCACCGCCGCATATTACTCTCGGGTTCTCGGAACGGCTGAACTGAGCGTTGGTCGAGTCTTGAGGACGGAGACTGGAGAAAGACGAGTATATGAGGACATTGGGCAGGATAGTGGGCAGAATGAGAAGAGCCGAGGGAGTTTTGCGAGAACAGGGGATTGTTCTGCCGCCGTACGAGGACGGGGATTTTTGGCAGTTGCAGGAGAAGCTACACAGGAAGGATATGGGCGATTGACCGTCAGATTGGTCTAGGAAGACCCCAGCCGCAGCAAAACCCCATTCTCGCCGAATCTCTTCGGTACTCAACCTCGGCGACCTCCCGAATTTCCCTTCACAGGAATGCCAGCTCTCGGAGTGCATCTGCTAGGACCCCCTTCAGCGGTGGCCACGGCGTCCAAGCCAAAGACGAGATCGATTACCTTAATCATCATCACGCGCATCCTTACCCAAGCCCTCCCTCTCTCACTTACCCGCCCATTCCATATCCAGCCATTCACTCCGCAACACATCCTTCATCCAACGCCCACGATACACAGAACCAAATCGAACAGCGCGAAAAGTACTTTATCCGAAATACCACCAATTCCGGCCCTTCCGTCTCTGCTCCCCCAACTTCCCATATTGACTACGGCGTCTGTCCACGTTGTCTCAACAGAGTCACGGACATGATCACTGCCAGTCGGATCCTCGATTTCTCCATGGGTTCAGAAGCTGGTACGCCTGGTTCTCCACTCGTCGTCGTTAGCGGTGGAGCTCTCGCTACAGCTGCTATGGAGTCCAGTCTTAGTGCAGTAGAGGAACTCAGGTTGCTCAAGGCACAGGTCCAGGATGTGGCTAGGGTTTGCAAAGCTGTTGCGGATGGCGATTTGAGTCAGAAGATTACTCAAGGACATTATCAATACTATGGTGAGTTTGATCTTCGTCTATCCGAGCTGTACTAACAGTTTCTCTCGTTATAGGTCGTTATAGGTCGACAAACTCGGACAATTCGCAAAGGAAGTTACTCGTGTCTCTCAAGAAGTCGGTACGGAAGGCAAAATCGGCGGTCAAGCTCTCGTTCTCGACGTCGAAGGTACTTGGAGAGAGTTGACCGGTGTCGTCAACAAATTGGCTGCCAAATTGACTAGCCCGGCAAGTTATCCTTTACCTCTCATCTTCTCATCGCCAACCATTTCCCCTCGTAGGTCCGTTCTATCGCTAAAGTAACCAAAGCCGTCGCACTCGGAGACTTGTCCAAACAAATCGAAGTCGACGCTCGCGGTGAAATCCTAGATCTTAAGAATAACGTACGTCTAGCCTCCCGCCCTTCCTTCCTACCAAATGTTCACTTTCTCCCACAGGTCAACGGAATGGTCGTCCGCCTCCGCGCCCTCGCCGCCGAAGTCACCCGAGCCACCCTCGAAGTCGGTTCCCAAGGAAAACTCGGCGGCCAAGCCAACGTCCCCAACGTCAAAGGCGTCTGGTTCGAACTCGTCCGAAACGCCAACCGCATGTGTTTCTCCATCACCGACCCAGTCCGTTCCATTGCTATCGTCACCACCGCCGTCGCTGGAGGGGATTTGACCCAGAAGATTGAGATGCAGGTCGAAGGGGAGGTCGCTACGTTGAAGAAGACGGTGAATAATATGGTGGACCAACTAGGAGCATCCGCATCAGAAGTCACCCGTGTAACTCTTGAAGTCGGTACTCAGGGTATCCTCGGTGGTCAAGCACGCGTCAAAGGTGTTCAGGGTACCTGGGCTGACTTGACTAAGAACTTTAACGTCAGTCCTCCCTCTTGTTTTCTTCTTCCTTCCACTTGCTAACCATCGTTTGTAGAAAATGGCTTCAAACTTGACGAATCAAGTCCGTTCCATTTCGGAAGTCACCAAGGCCGTCGCACAGGGCAATTTGAGCAAGTTTGTAGAGGTGGATGTGCAGGGAGAAATGTTGGATTTGAAGGAAACTGTACGTGTCGTTCATTCGTTTTCGTCCTTCGTTCGTCCTACTGACTCCTCCGGCAGGTCAACTCCATGGTGTCACAACTCTCCACCTTCTCCAACGAAGTCACCCGTGTATCCCTTGAAGTCGGAACGGAAGGTATCCTCGGAGGTCAAGCTTTCGTTCCCGACGTTCAAGGAGAATGGAAGGTACGTCTAGCACCCTTAGGGACATAGAACCAATACTCACTCTCCTCTCGTAGTCTTTGGCCGACAACGTCAACTTAATGGCCATGAACCTCACCAACCAAGTCCGTTCGATCGCTGAAGTCACCAAAGCCGTTGCTTCAGGTGACTTGACCAAGAAGATCGTCGTCGATGTCATTGTCAAGGGTGAAATCGCCAATTTGAAAGAGACGGTCAACGAGATGACGGAAAGTTTGAGTGTTTTCGCTGATGAGGTAACGGGGGTTTCCCTAGTCGTTGCTTCGAACGGGAATACTGATCGTTTCGTTCTTGTTAGGTCACCCGAGTGGCTCGTGAAGTCGGAACGGAGGGTAAATTGGGAGGTCAAGCTCGAGTTGCCAACGTTGCTGGGGCGTGGAAGGCGTTGAAGGCGTTGACGGATAATGTGAACGTTATGGCCAACAACGTACGTTTCTTCCCGTCCTTCGTTTTACGGTTTACGATAACAAGCTTACCCTTTCTCCTTCCTAGCTGACACTGCAAGTCCAAACGATCGCAGTAGCGACCACCGCTGTTGCCTGGGGAGACTTGACACAGAAGATTGTAGGCGTCTCCGTCAGCGGAGAGATGTTGAATTTGGTTAATACAATCAACGATATGATTGACCAGTTGTCGTGAGTATTCTTTTTACCCAATCTTCGTACTCATTCTCACCCCGCCCGCAGGATCTTCGCCGTCGAAGTCAAGAAAGCCACCCGTGAAGTCGGAACAGAAGAGAAACTCGGTGTCCAACCCAAAGTCGGAAACGTACAAGGAATATGGCAGGAAATCACGTTCGTCTTCTCTCCCCACTTCTTACCCACCTTCCCCTCTAACTAACTCCTTCTCGTCGGATAGCCTCTCTGTCAACACCATGGCAGGCAACCTGACCACCCAAGTCCGTGGTTTCGCTCAAATCTCCGCAGCAGCCATGGACGGCGACTTCACTGTCTCCCTGCTTGTGCATGACGTTCACCTCTCACTTCTCTCCTCGCTCGACTTCGCCTTTGCCCGTACGCCTCCCTCCCTTATACCCCCTCATCCCTCTGTTGACCTCATCATCGCTCGCTTATCTGCTTTTGGTTGGATACCCTCCATGTCCTCTCCATGCCCGTATGTACATACTACTCTTTGCTTTTTTTAGTCTTACTAGTCCATGCAATAATACAAATATTCTCTTGTCCTCTGATGCTTAGGAATGGAGAGAAGGGCTTGGGATTCATGAGCCACGAAGTTATGAGCAAGTGCCGGCTAAACCCTAACCTTAATATATCAGCAGCAGATATTTTCTGGGGTCGGCACTGACACGCGCTGTGCCGACCTCGACACACGTTGTTGACCCGAACCATGATCACGACCACGACCTCTAGACGCTGGCCAGAATATTCAGCAGAATGAGCTGCAGTTGCCGCAACCTAACGGCAGGAGCAACGATTACACATCCGTTTCCAACACCAACTACTACTTCGATGTTGCGGCTCCCCATTTTTCAGGAGCACTAGCTCGATTCTCCGCTTTCTTGCACTGCCCATTGCTCAGTCCGTCAAGTACTACTCGGGGACTGAAGGCCGTTGATTCGGAGTACAAGCTGAAGCATCAGCTCGACACCCGTCGTTTGTACATGCTGGAGAGGAGTTTGAGCAAAATGGGACATCCGTATCGGGTGTTTGGGGAGGCTTTGAGGAGGAAAGCGAAAGAATCGAAGGGGAAAGGAGAGTTACCAGAGAAAGAAGACGATAGCGACGACTCTCCCGAGGGATAGACAGGGAAGTGAGAAGATGGTTAGTTGAGCGGTGGAAGGGTGCGCTGGGAGGATGTGTCTTTGTGTGCTTGGGAAAGGTGAAGAAGCAATGCCCACTCAGAAAAGCGGCTTTATTAAATGTACTCACGTCCTTTCAGAATCTTTGGACGAACTCTCGGAGATCGTTTCAAGTTGTTTTCACCAGTTGAGAACCGACACGGCGATCCTCTCCCGAGCATATCCGAGACTTTTGGCTCGAACGAGAAAGGGGTACGTCTTTCAGTCTCAATCTTCAAACCTGCGGTGATCTAAAACTCCCCCACAGACAATCATCTTCAAGACAGTTCACAAGCTCGAGATAGCGTTTTCGCTCGAGTTCCAAGCGTCCTATTAGCGCCAGTCAAGAGAGGGCTGAAGCTGAGCGACGGAGGGCGGAGGTAGCAGCCGAAAGGGAGAGGGCCAGGAGACTCCGAGAGGCAGAGAGGGAGCGCATGCGACGAGAAGCAGAGCGGCACGCTCAACAGCTTCGAGCTGAGGAAGAGATACGACGTGAAGAGCGGAATAGAATGGATGAGGTGAAGACTGTCCAGCATTCGGTCCTCGGGAGCACTATCGTCAAGTTCAGTGCCGGTGTCAACATCGAACACATCGTTACTGGCTTCGATTCTTGTCACGTTCGAGTCTCAAATCTTCCACCCGATGCGAAGCTAAACGAAGCCTGTGGTCTACTACGTGACCAGGGCATCGAGGAAGAGGCCTTCCAACTCGTCAACTTGAAGATGTGGAAAGGGAAGAAGGAAGCAAACTTCATCATCGAGGACGAACGTGGCAGAGCGCTTGCTTTGGGTATCGACGGAATTGACTTTCGGGGTCAGACCCTGGGTGTTGAGGCCAGTGATAGTGGAACTATTCAGGGCATGAACTCCAACAACAGCGCCATCCTCTCGATTTCATGGCGCATCCCCTCTTCACGCTTCGTAGTTCACTTCTACTCGTCATCTCCGGGTGACGTGGCTCTAAAGAAGGACACATACAATGGCCATACTCTTCACGGTCGGAAGATCAGAGTTGAAGGCAATCGCTTGCCAGGACGGCAGACCTTTGAACCTTACTCCCTCCTCGTCACGGGCGTATCGACCACCACATCCATTGAGGACATCCGGGATTTATTCGGAGCGTTCTCAGTCCGAAAACTACCTTCGAACGAGTACAACGAAGAAAATGCGGAACATTGGTTGAAATCCTACGTTCGTACTCTCGTACCTGGCAGCCCTGTCGAGTTCGATGCCCCTCAATTCAATCCGACATACGGAAATAATTCTATGCAGGCGCAGTTCAGGACTTGGGAGGTTGCGAAGAAGGTTCATGACGAGCTCAGCGGGAAGAAGTTTCCGTCTATTGGAAACTCGACGTTCCGACTCTGGCTACCGGATCCGTACCAAATCACGATTCCGATACAGCAGTATCGAGCGCAGAAGAGGCAGTGGGATGCATTTGTTGGGGATACGAAGGATAGGAAAGAAAGCGTCTTGCATGTGCGGGTGCTGGAGGATAAGGCAATCCTCCGAGTTGGTGGAGACGATATGAAAGCAGTTGGGATGCTGAAGGTCCGGGTAGAGAGTTTGGTTGCGGGGGAAACACTTCAGGATAATGGAGCGTCTGTTCAGTTTGGAGCACACGGAGATGCTGAAACGGCAGTCAATCCGGTTCTTCGTCGAACGTGGTGTTGCTACGCTCAAAGAGGCGTTTGGGGATGACAGTGTCACGCTCAACATCTCCAGCTCTCCAGTTCGTATCACCATCCGAGGGGGCGAAGAAGCTCGCCATCTCCTTCGCAAGCTAATCGACGAGTCGCTTTTCAACGTCATGACAAATTTCTCGACCGTGTCCGAATCGTCGTGCCCTCTATACTTGACCGAAGTCTCCAACCCTGTCAAACTAGGCTGCGGACACGAATACTGTATCGCATGCCTTCGTCACTTCTTCACTGCAGACATCAAGAACTTCGTGTCAAGGGAGAAATTGCTGAGGCCCGACTTGAAGGAGACGGTGAATGAGATGGTGAACGAGATGACGGAGAGCTCGCTGATGAGGTATGAGCTTCCCCGGTGATTGATCAGAATGCGAGTACTGATTGTATTGTTCCAGGGATATCATGGTGTGCGCAAGGTGTTGTGGGCGCCTGGGAGGTGGAAGTTTTATGAGGAGATCGCGGAGATCGTGGGTGGTGCCAGACTTCGAGAAAAATATCAGTTTTAGTTGTCGTTGCAGTAACTTAGACATTCTCCTGTCGCCCGAAGTTTACGAATAGAGAGAAGAACTTGGAAGTTGTGAGCTACGAAATTAAGATCAAGTGCCTGCCTTTGTTAAACCCGAACCTTAATATATCCGGAGTCGGCACTAACACGCGTTGTTGACCACAACCACAACCACAACCACAACTGCTATGACCATACAACGCCACGACTACGACCACAACATGACCCCTTCATCTTCTCTCTCTGAAGCCAGTAACCACAATCTTCACATTGAACCGCCGGATGCAAATCTGGTGCTTCTGTTAATACAGCAAGGATTGAGAAGCCTCAATGTACAGATCGACAGCACGGACCCCTTCTACAACATCATAGAGAGGCTTGAGAAGATTGCGGGTGAGTAAATCATGCCTATTAATGTTCACCAATTCACCAAACTAACTTTCTGTTCACTATCACGGGGACTTAGGAGACAATGAACCGTCATCGCTAGCGAGTCGCTCAAGATTGGCTTGAGATTTATTAGCTCTGCAGCCTTCATCAGTCGCAGCCGTGTTGGCGACTCTGCCTACAACCCCCGAAAAGTCTATTACACCTTTATCATCATCTCTCTTCGCGTCCTTGTCAACGTTTAAACCCGTCACTCCTCCGCAATCATCCCCGATTACAAAGCCAAAGCACATACAACCCACTTCACCCTCCACTTCCCCTCCTCTACTTCCTACAACATCACCTTTCTCATCGCCCTCACCTCTTACACCTTTGCCAGTGACTCCGAGTAGCTTGCCTCGTGACAACTTGCCTCATGACGACTTGCACGTTCAGATGCCACATTCACCGTCGTGGCCTTCCTCATCTCCGGCACTGCCTTCTTCGCCATTGCTGCCTTCTTCGCCATTGCTGCCTTCTTCGCCGGCGGTGATGACCTCCTCGTCTTCACTGCCCTTCGTATTCACCGGGTTGAGTGATTCCACTGTTTCATACGAGAAGAATGGAGTTGAGAGACGGTTCAAATTGTCAATTCCCCCCCCTTTATCTTCATCATCATTGCTTCTGCCATCACCCCCATATACATCTCCTGGCACTCCTTCTGTGCAGTCGCCACCCTCGCCTTCAGTTCAAAGTCATCCAACTTCAATGTCACTGTCACCGTCACCATCACCTGTACGCTCCAAAACCTGGAATGACAATGATGCCAACGCGACAGAGGTTCAGGACGAAGTCAGCCTACAGTCGAGATCTGGTGTCAGTGGGGAAATGGAGGGAGATCTGCTTCCAGTTGGGCAGATTGATTATGGATCTGAAGTGGAGGACTTTCTCCATTCGCAGGCGACAGAAGAAACACGCACAGTTAGGAAGGGAAAGGGAACACGTACCGTTACGAAGGGAAAGCAAAGCAGGAGGAGGAGACCCTGTCCGAGGAATGGTCTGGTGTTAATAAACGAAAGTATGGTCGTCCAACGTCCGTATGTCAACGAGTTCTCAGACTCAGACTCAGATGAGGAGCACGAGGAGGAGGAGGAGCAGGTGAAAGAGAAGAAGGGCAAGAGAAAGAAGGGATCTAGGACTTACAAGCCGAAGTATACGGATAACCCTTACGTTCGTTGGATAATCGATCAGACCAAGAAACGAAACATTGACCCGAAGGCTGGAGAAACGTTTATCCTCACATACGATCTTCTCCAACATGCGAAGCAGCCTCTTTTGCGGCACTCCTGGCTCGACTATATTGTCAACGCTTTCGTGTCTATTACATCCCAGGGTTTGTCGACAAATGACACGATGGAGGGAACTATTCAGAGAATCAGACGTGGGGAGGCTTTGGAGCGGTCTGTGAGCTTCTTGAACTTCATGGCCTATATAGAGTTTAGGATGAGGGTGGCAAGGTACGACATATTTCTATCTGTTAGTAGATCTCAAGCTCACGTATGTTAGCATGATCGCCGACAAGAAGATGAAGAAGATTGACATCTGGAGGGACTGTATAGTTGAGGAACACGGTGTCACCTATGGAACCTTTATGAAGTGGATACAGCGGGGAACACTGTTCTCCGAGCTTGCAGCTGCAGGTACAGTCTACCTGCTTTTGCTTATAGCATCGGCCCAGCTACGTTCGAAGTTCACCCTGTTGATATCGATGGACAGCTCCATCGTATGCAACGCCTTCTTACGACCTGATGAACCAGGTATGCTGCCTTTCTGTCTTTCCATCTTATGTCGCCATGGTGACTCAGGTTTTTTAGGTCCGCGGCTTGGTCTTGGTCAAGTTGTCAAGGAGGTTTTCGTTCCTTGTCTGTCTGCACTAAGGGACAGAATCCCGATATTTGTTAAGTCAAAACTTTGTCCTACCCTGAGGGAGAGGCATGGTATAATGGAGGATGTGATTGACTGTTCGAATCTCAGGCATTCGGATCTTTTTTTTGGCTGTCTGTCGGTCAAGTGAGTTACCCATTTCTATAACTCCCTTCCCTTTTGTTTATTTCTTTCCAGCTCCTGGGAGCAATGGAAACGCGACTGGAATGTGTGGAAAGCCTTCGACGTTCAATCACATCGGGAGGCTACTGCAAAAGCTCCCTACATCCCATCAATCTCCTATCTTGTAACGGGAACAGCTGTGATGATAGCCCCCGTAAGCTCACCTATGGCAGATACAGATTCAGAAGAGTCAGAGCCAGGCAAAGATGAGAATGTTGACGACGACAATGTAATATTGATCCCTATGAACTTCAACCCAGAAGCTACATGCAATAAAACCTTCCCTTGCAGCAAGGATGACGAATCGAGGACACGATGGACCCTTGAGAAGAGAAGAGTGATCACCGACATTTGTTATCATCCGGTCGATGTTGAAGACTTTGTTAGAGAGGTGAGTGCCTGCTATATGTCTGTGTCACGATATCTATCCCTCTAATATGAGAGTCGCATCCTAGGTGAAGGAAAACCTGGAGATAGGTTTTAGAACGGTTGACGACAAGTATACCTATTTCGAACCCGATATGTTCAAGAACCTGTGCGCTTGTATGCGTGTCTCTTTCTCTTCGTATACACTAACCCTTGCTACAGGATGTTCAAGGTGCTCGATGTCAACAAGAGAACGATTGCTTTCTTCGGGGGAACGGTACCTTCCGAGTCGATGAAAGGTGTGATGACAGTGATGAAAGATATCATACCCGAGTTGGTAGACATGGATACCTCAAGTGACCCTCAGCAAAAGTATCGATTCTGCCACATGGGCATGTGGAACCGCTACCACACAAATGTGAGTTCCTCTGTTTTTCAATTAGGGATACATTCTGAATGCACTTGCAGGGAGAGAAAGCACCTGTCGACGCGAGTCCCCATGAGCTCAGGAAAGAAGGGCTGACTCGAGGGGCAGAGGTTTCTCAGTTTACACCGAGAATCTCTTCGGAGATTTACGGCCAGGAGAGGCGTTACTCCACACTTATGACGGTCATGGAACCTATATTCGAATATCTCAGAAAGGAGGTGATAATAACTTTCTTTTCCTATTGTTGCCTTCATTCTTACTTATTCAACAGGTCGAGAAACACTTTCCTCACGATTACGATAAACTTGAGGCTTTTGTCCAAGCACTACCAATGGACATAGCATCGCCGTTCCACCCATTTAGTGGAGGTGCTCTCAACATCAATTGCACCACCAAGGCCCACAAAGACGGCATGGACTATTTGGGTCGTTGTCTCTGTTTGTCGATTCATGAATGTACGGGAGGGGAGCTAGTTCTTGAAGAGGCGGGTTTGGTGATACGTTATAATTCCGGCGACTTCATAATATTTGATTCGGAGACCATTACTCACTACAATCTGGATTTCAAGGGCATGCGTATATCATTTGCTCTCAGTACGGATAAGGCTGCTGCCCAGTGGGTCAAGGATCGTAATGGATGGATACTCAATGTCTATATGCGTGCCAGTAAATAGTTGAACTACATGCCGTTAAGACCTTTAGGGTACGATTGGTCTTGATATTGGTCTCAATCTGTCTTAATACTGGTTATTAGCCTTTCTTGTACCAGCTCTACGCTCTATATACACTGTAGAAGGAGAAATAAAGCATTGAAAGCTTTATACGGGAGAAGGAAAATGGATGGTTGGTCGCCTTGGAGCCGGCTGGACCGGTTCCTGAGCCGGACCGAGCTGGAGCCGTTGAGCGGCTCCACTGAAGCCGTTTTTTTCCACGGCTCGGCTTGGCTCGGCTTGGAGACGGCTCAGCCACGGCTTGAGCCGAGCCGTTGGGAACGCTACTCGCGAGTCTAGTCACGTTTTGCCAGAGCCATCTTGTTCTATGTTTCTACCGCTCCTACGTTCGCCTTCCCCCAGTCCATCACGATCACCTCTACATTTGGTGGAAGCCTCGAGTCCTAACGATCTTAGCCAAACTCGTGTGGCACTTCTCTTACGTTCGGGTCTTCATCTCGACCCACTCAGAGCCAATGGTCTCGTGCTCACCATCCAACATTCACAAGCTGAAATCCCTTGGCTTGCACCTCCATGGTCCAGCTCAAATGCCTACTCATCATCGTCACGCCTTCCAGTACATGTATCGCCGCCGACTTGAGAGTTCGGATTTGATTCATCCTTCGTTATGCACGACGACTGGATGGTGGAGAGACGAAACCGATCCCTCGTAGTTGGTTCTCATGGAGCGTCGCCAACTCGATCTCGATGCCTACGTCTTCCAGCTACGAATCCACAAGGTGCCTCCGTCGTTGTCCTTGCAAGCGGTCGATATCCCGAGATCTGAGCCAGAGTGGGGGGTCGCCGGTTTCGGTTGGATGGATGGGGGAGAGAATCTGTCAGGACTACTTTGAGAATCAGGCTCAGTGAATCTGGTATCTCCTGCCCCCCGCATCGAACTTTCACAATCCTTTGCCTCATCCTTTTGATCCTACTGTCACACTCTCAACCATCGGTTAGCGTTGCTACATCAGACTTGGGATCCATACTCTCCTTTCATCCCCGCCTGTTGGACTCGTTGACTTGTGGCTGCATTTGTACTCAGCCCTGTATCTGTGTTCATGGGGCCCTATTCCTCGTGTTCTGGTACCATAACTTTGCTCTTCTCATGATCCTTCGCTTAGAGTAAGTACATGACTAGCGCTTTCGCGCCCACAAAGACCCGTATCGCGTAACGATTCAGAGTCTTTCAGGTTTGCACCGAAGGAAATAGCTTGCTTGTACGACAATTTAGCATTCCCCTACATAGAGAGACGACAAAGATATGGGATGTAACAAATAGGACAATTAGGTATGGACATGGTGTCCGACGCCAGAAGGTCTGCTCTTCACCACATCAACACGGCGCCGGGATAATCCCATCCAGCAACAGCTCGAGTAGTCTTTGAGACAGTGATAGAGCTTCGTCTAGCTAGGCCTCGAACTTTCCTACTCCCGCTGCCGCCAGCTGCTTTCTTTTTCGCAGCAGAGTGGCCGAAAGGACTGTCCTGCGAGTCGACGTAGGGTATTCATCTTGATTTGCGCGGACAGTGAAGGATCGTCATCTAATCGAGCAATGAGAATGGTCGTTTGAAGATCTGTGCAAAAACTTGTGGCCTCACTTATTTTATCCCCTGCAACTCAATTCCTGTTGAACCTCCCATAACGTCTCCAGCGCAGCCTCCCCGTTGACCCGGTCGGTTGTGTCCACGCGTTTTTTCGGACCTTTATTTCTGGGCAATGCTGGCGAAGTCGCCATCAAGGGCTTGACATGATCTTAATCATTCATCGTTCCTTGGTCTTGATGAGTAGCTCTACGACGGAAAGAGAGCGTGCCTATGAGCAATGTCGAATATTAGCGTAGAAGAGAGGGAGAGTTGAGAGTAGGCCGCGAAACCTTGGTGCGGAGACGCGATTTGAGTTGCAGCTGCAGTTGTAGTTGGTCTGAACGGGATGACGCTGCAACACATAAGCTGGTTCACGTTTGGGATGATATGGCCAGGGCGGCAAGCTCGGGCCTCCGCACAAGCGGAGAGTGAAGAGAGACCGAGACGAGAAGGGATCATGCTTTTGTGAGAGAGACCGCGAATGGGTTTAGATGTGAGGAGATGACAACATTGACTGGGGATCTTAGCTAGTGAAAAAAAGGTAATGAAAAGGAAGGTAAGAAAAACAAGCGCGAGGGACGAAGGAGACAGAAAAATGAGAAAAAAGGCGCAGGATAAAGGTACAGTCAGATCGACGCTGGTTCCCTCAGACGAGTGACTGTATGAGGGTTGATGATCATATGTGGCATTCGAGCATAGCAGTTCCTCCGTTTGTTACTCTCTGGGTCTCTGGATAAGTAACCACTCATCAGCAACACGTTGAAAGCGCAAATTACGGACATACCTGGCTCACAGTCTCTGAAGTGATATGCATTCCAAAGCCGTGTCCTGGTAAAGTTCCCAGGACGGCACCTAACTGCGATTCTGCACCAGTGTTTGAGTGAGCATGCTCCCAAATACGTATCTTACGACCCTGCTTTACAGATGCGCAAAGGTGGTGAGTTGCTGAGTTTGTGGAGTCGGAGTCGAGGTGGTCGTCGCGGACAAGGCGTGTAATGATTAGTATGACTGTAATGTGATTGGCGCCCGTAACCCAACCGAAACCACGACGAGCTTTGTTCATGCCTTTCCGTGGCTTATCTAGAACACCATGTATCACTCCAGAATGACTTTAATGCAAACCAACAATCGACGACAATGACCTTCGACCATGCCAGCAGAGGTTTCGCGACCACTATCACGGCTTGGAACTCATCGAACTCTCCCTCAGCCAAATTCAAAACATCTGGCGCGCCTATTTCTAACACCGTCTCTGTCAAGGAAGAACTGGAGCTGAAACTTGGTGGGGTCGGAAGTGGAGGGTCAAGCCCAGGTAGAGCAGCGGGATCCGAGTGATCAACAGAGGTGATTGGTGTTTTTTTGTTCAGCGTTATCCGCTCTCAGCTGCTGACCAGTGAAATTAGCTATCTATCAACCTATCGGAGCCGTCTCATCCCTCGTCCCTATCGCCTCTACTTCGTTCACCTTCTCCCAGTCCAGTGTGATCACCTACGCCGATCCCGGCCAACCTCTCTTGTGGCACCCCTTCCCCGTCCGGGCTCTTTCTCAGTTAGACCCCGAGATGGCAATCTCGCGCACATTACATCCGATGTTCAGATCCTGATCCTGAATTCCCTTGTTCCCCATCTTCAGGGTCTAGTTTGAATGCCTACCTCATCGCTGCCCCCCAACACCACCACCATCGCCCATATAGCTCGAAGATTTGCTTCAGCTCTCGTCCGCCAGCTGTATCTTTCACATGTCCTCTCGCCACTGACATCTGTCGTGACTCCTGCTCATCCGCTGTCGCTCATCGACATCCCTCGCTCTCCTGCATACCAATATCGTCCGACCCCGTTGCCCTGCTATCGCTTCAAGTATTTCTAGCCCGCCGTCAAGCTAAATCCCCACCCCTTCCAATACGTACCGGTTCTCTACTATCAATACATTGTCGAACGAAATGACGGGCTCACTGGGCTTGCAACAGAAAACAAGAGAATAATCTGTCATACTCAACCGGACTCGTCAAATCAGACCTCTATATCAATGGCCGATCTCCCAACATTCAAACCCGAGCTTTTCTTCTTCATTTGGTTGCAACTCGTGGCGTTGAGGGAAAAGTGGTCACCGGCTGTTCTGGGTGAGCGAGGGCGACAAAGAACACCTCAGGGCTGGAGAAGGCTCAAGACCAAGTGAGGTATGTGATTCGTTCACTTATCTCGTGTCTAAATCTCATGCTTTTTACAGAGGCCTTCATCCTTCCAAATTTCAGCCTCAATCAACCACACGTAAATGGCATATCGGCAGCGATTATTCAGAGGAGGGTCAGGTATCTTGAGGTTCTGGTGTCGGGAAAATACAGAAGGTACGTCGTTTTTATGTTTGTTTCCGCTCGCTTTCCAACAATACATCCACGAATCGTCCTCGTCTTTTGGCCCACTTTTGCTGATGATGAAGACCTAGATTCTATGAAATACCTACAGTGATAGAAGATACAGGAAAACCCAGATGTTGGAAGACGACTCAGGCCATCCGCGTTCCTCGGACTCTCTTGTAACCCATGCGATCTCGCTCAGCCCTTGTTGCTCAGACTCTGCCTCCCCCTCAAGCGTTGACTCTTGAACCGACTGGCCATATCCTTCAATTTCGCGCATGACTGATGTTCGCTGTCACCCATCCTTTCTCCCCGGTATATCAACACTGTCGTACCAACCCCACTTTCTTGCCATCGGTTCATGTATGTCCACCCTACCCACCAACATATACTTCCCCCTTCCCCCCCCCCCCTTCTGCATGCACCGGCTTCTCTCTTCGTCCTTGCTCTTGGGACATGCATTCACCCAAGGAGTTTGAGAGCAGGTGTTCTGTTCACCCGGGGTGTACTGCCGTCCTCTCTTTACGTGCTCCTTCTCTCGATCCGTTGTCGAGGGTTCTCGGGAAGTGAAGGTAGCAAGTGTACAGTCCTTGGCGCGACTCGGGGCCTGCGTTTTCCCGCATGAACGATGGTATTTGAAGGCATTTGTGGCTCAGATTAACAGGTGCTGCGAAGGAAATGTTCAATATCTATCGATTGGCCAGACTGTAAACATCTTAAGGATACAACCGTTGTTTGGTACTAGCGATTAGTGACTAGTACAGGCTCTGTTAAGTGGCATCTATCATGTAACTTTGCGTTCAATGGACAAGTGTTGGTCGCCCATGTAAACCATACGGTTCTGGTCGAACGGGCCGATCGCTCCCGACACATCCGGCTCAAAGTTCTTAGTTGGCCGTTATATTCATTCTCTTCAACCTTCATGTCACGTCGCAGCTCGTTCAGTCGCGCCCTTATCCAAGCTCTCACAAAACAGGAGGAATATTCCGGAAGCAGCTGAATCCATCTGGCGTTGAGTTGGATTCCATGTTCAGATCGAAGAGGTCGGAGGTGATATTCAGTGAGTTTTTTGTGGTTGCTGAGGTACAACGCTCCCTGCAACGGACTTTCATTCAGCTTACGGTTTAATTTGACTTTCGAGACCTGAATAACGCGTCGCTATACCCACAACCTCCCCCCTCCCTCAAGCTGAAGCTCGCTGGAAAATCGGGACGAATATATGATGGATTTATGGTACCCACTAGGCTTTGCGATAGAACGACACGCACAAGCTTAGATGCGACGTAAGGGACAGAGAAGGAGCCTTAGATGGGAGAGTGGACTTTGGGAAAGCCGGCTGCGCAGGAACGGTAGAGAAAGGGTGTCGAGGTAAGTCGCGAGTCAATTGTTACAATCATCCGACTACAACCACTGTCTTGTTTGTATCATTAGTTCTTTGGTGTCGAATTTGTTAAGAGCACAAATTTACCGTCTCCTTTAGACCCCAGAGCATACAAAAGAAGAGATTGAACCACAAGATCCCCGTGTATCCCGATTTTGAAGCCGTTCGCCATGAATTACATCCTCTCTCCGACGAGCATTGCGTGCAGCTCATGGGTTCTTGTCGATCAAGTTCCCTCGACACTCAGAACCAGGCTGAATCAGAATCTGTTAAGGATGTGATCTACACTGTGATTGTCCACCGGGCCGTTCCATCACTGGGATTCTGAATGCCCCAACCTGTCTTTCTCCACGACTCGGACTGATCTGAATACAGAGCTAGTTCATGACATTGTCGGTGTCGTTTTTGTTGATTGCCTCTCAACCTTCTCCGAATCATTGGCTGGTCGCAGTGACTGTGGTGGCTTTGGGTCGGGTTGTGGGAACTGCACGTCGACAGCGGGATGGATCATGCCTGTGGGATGATCGGTGACCGTTTTGGTGATAATGCTGTATGTCGGCGACAGCGTTAACGGCACTAGGAGATATGGAGGGGATATCGATAAGGCCTCGTGTAAGACGTGAGGCAAAGCTGTTGGGCAGGATGAGGCTGCGTTCGACCTCCTTGCTTGCTTCCTCCCTCCATCACCTCGTATTTTCCTCATCCTCTCCCCTTCTCAGACCATGTCTAATCACTTCAATAACACCCAAGCTTGGACCATAGGACCTCATGCCAACTTCCAGACTGTCGCCGGAAATTCTACGACAACTAACGTTTACAACAACTCAAATTCGGAGGTGACTTTGGTAAGTATCAGGTCGCGGTCTTCTCAGTCACGATTCTGATTGTTGCCTGCAGTATGGTAGGACCGTCAGAAGAATAATCGACGGCGATGTTATCTTTCAGCGCATTCTATCGTCCGACGTTCTGTCCGTCAAGGTCAAGGCAGAGGCATCGATGTCAACAGAGTCGCAGGTCGTCAAAATCAAGAAAATGGAACAGATCGCTGAAATATACGGGTACCAGGGGAAGTTTACTGTGACCAGTTTCGAGCCAGTCGAAGAGAAGGATCGAGAGAAATTCAAGGAGGTGAGTTTCGGCACTTGGTTTGAGTAGAACAATCTGACGATCAGCTTCAGATAGCAAAGATTGTCCTCAAGACGGCAATGTGTGGGCGGTGAGTTGACCTACCATCCATCTGTCGGTTGGTATAATGAGATGTTACAGGTCGGCACTACTCAAACAAATCTTTGCAGTGGCCGAGTCCGAGAACGTGATGATAACAATTGCGTGCGATGGTAAGTTTCCTGTTGGGAATCTCAATTTCAGGTCCTCAAAGGCAGTAGAACTCGCGAACGGTTTCATATCCATTAATCAGTCTCGGAGAAAGGAACAGATTGTATACCACTACCTAAATTATATATGTGTATGTCCAGCTTTTGAGCTTCTTGGACCCAGCTGAGAAGTGTCCTTAGGCAGATGCAATCCAAGCTTTGCGCGCCGATGAGACTCTGAGGTTTCCGGTGAGCTGTTTATTTTTGACCTTGGATGGCTAATAACAGCAAAAAGGTTACAAATCGTTATAGTGATTGGTCGTTCAACGTCAGAAATCTGACTTGGCAATATAACCCTGCTTCTCTCTGCCTCGATCCACCTGAAGAACGTTACCTCATACCAATCCTCTATCCCACACCACCACTTCGCCAAGAAACCCTTCGACACCTCGACACCGCCGAAATTGCCGCCCTCGTCGAGAAAAGCTTCGGAGATGTTTTGTTCCTGATTACGGGAGTGGGAAGGAGGTGGGGAATCAACCTGTCGTACTATGCCCAACACGGTCTTCTGACGTTCGGCGCTGTTGTCAACTTGAACAAACCCAAAATCCTCGCCCACCTTCCTTCCACTCCCTCTCCCGAGTGGTTCTGCCTAAGCAGCAACCTCAATGTCACAGTCAACCTTTCCAGCTCTGGTACGACCACTTTGACTCCATCTTCCATTTGCTGATCTTTTTGGTTCCAGGGCGAGTCGACTTCTCCTTCCAAAAGACTGGCGAAGTCAAAGTGGACCTTGAATTTGGCTGGCACATTCCAGAGAAGGACTGGAATCAACTTAGATGTGCCTTTCTTTGCCAGTCCCTCCGTTTTGGTGATGACTGTGAGGATGTAACGGATGTTGGTGAGTGCTCCTTTGCATATCTCTGCTTCCTCTCTCTGATGTTTCTTCCTCTCAGTTTATATTGATCAAGTCGGGTTCCGACTCGAAGGTACCTTCCCTGTTGACCCCACAAACCGATCGACACCCGCATACCTCTTTGTCCACCCTCTACCCACCGAGTTCATCAACAACCTACACTGTATCCACTACCCATTGCCTGAAAAATTGTTCTACTGGTCCCACGACCCACAAGGAAGGAATGTCATCGCCAAGGAGGACTGGGAAAGATTTGGGATCCCCAAGTTGAGCGTGCAGGAATGGGTTGGTACCTACTGGGAAGAGGATCAATACACAGTTGTCCAAGACCATCTTTGCTCGAGAGGTTACGGTGCACATGGGAAGCAGTACGCACGTGAGCACAGACATCCTGAATTGATACTCGGTGAGTAACATTTTCTCTCCCTGACATGGACACTGCACTGACATCTTTTTTCCTCAGGCGACCCTCACGTTACCATCAGGTAAGAAGGATTTCAAGCTCCAGGCCAGACTCAGCAACTGAAATCTCTCCCCCATCTTTACGACTCAGGCCTAATCAACTTCTTCGCCTGTGGAGGCGCCTGAAGAATGTAATCCGGGACCTGAAGACACGCCGGCACAACAAACATAAGGCGCGGCGACTCATTGGCCCAAGCCCGGATTCCTAGAGGTGGTGTTCATATCCTTTCACGGCCCCCATGTGCAAGTGTACGTTCTGATGCACGTTCTGATGCACATTCCTCTACCTTAGCCTCAGGGGGTGGGGCACTGCAACGGGCTGCGGCCTGTAAGGACAATTGGGACTGTTCAATAATAGCGTGTTAGTTTTGTATTTCAATGTACTCGACCATTGTTCCTTTTCACTTGATATCTATTCAGTACATTGATAATTAGCATGGACAGACAAAGATGAAAGTACCCAGCGTTTGATCTATGCTGAGTCCGCGCACCCAAAAGGGCACACCGAGATACTCAGCTTCGGTCGGACGGGATGACTGTAAAAGTTCGATTGTACAGTATTGGATTACCCCAAAATGAAGAATAACGAAAGAACGGATGGAACTACTTGTAGAATGTGTATTGGCCAACGAACTAAGATAGCAAATGTAACGAGGTGACAAGTGGAGAAAGAAGGCGATACGAGATGTACGCATGATGTTACAGATCCGTAATGTGAGGTGAGTTATGCGTGCGGGAGTGTGTGGTGTTGCATGAGGATGGGAAAGGTGTCAGTATAGTATATGACAAGTGTGCGAGGAGGCTCGGGGTGCTCGGCGCAACCAATAATGGTAAGAAAATCAGATGAAGAAGCGGCGGTTTAATTATGCACCAGCAACAGCAGAAGGATGCGACGGAGGAGGCGGTTGAGGACCCTGCACGGTATTCAATTCCCCTGTCGATATCAGGACATGGACCTCGCACTCGATAAAGGTGTTGATGGTCGACATAGTATGATGGGGGATCTGCACGTAGTGCTCGTCGATTGCCGAGGGTGGAAACGCACTCGACGACAACGATGTGGTTGGCCGGGGCTGCTCGTTGGTTCTAACAGGGACGTTGTTAGGTCCGAGCCCGGAAGCTTGCAACCTCCCAAAAGGTCACTCCGAAGTACTAGTGGGTACCGCGAAGGCTACGACACTCTTTTATACTGACCGTTGATCGAAGGCCGGGCCAAATGCTTCACAGGATGCAGGTGAAATAGTAACCTGGTTTCGGAGACTGAGGTATTCCGAGTCGCGGCGGCCATCAAGGTTGGGTGAACAGTCGTGAGTGTCGACTTGAGAGCATCGCCAAGATGGAGGTAGCGATTATTCGGCGAGTAATAGCGCATGAATATCGAAGTGCGCCGGGCAATGCAGATTTCTCTAGTCGGGGTGAATGTCGGTACATTTGTTGTATCCCAAGCTCAACGACCAACGTTGCAACAACTCCATTCCGGTGACCCATCCTCCTATTTTCACGGCTGCAAACACCCAGAGTGAATCATCCCTGGTGACTCTATCATCCACCACTAATCTCTATCTTGCCTCCACCTAACCCCTCCTCCAGTTGGCGAAGCCAACTTCGACAGCATTCCCTCAAAGTTACAAGGAGAGTCATACCAACGGGCAGTGTCTTGATTGAGCGTTCCGATTGAATGACAACTGGTCGACGGCGGAAGGTAAGTGGGCAAAGTGTTCTCCTAGCATACCAAAGTAGATCTCGGCAGAAAATGGGGCGTGTTATCGGCTTAGGATGGGGCGCCATTTCGGAGGGTTTGGATGATTGTGCAGGGAGACCGGTGTTGATGGTCCGTGTTCGTTGGCAACCCGATCGTTCGGTCCTCCGATCCCAGTCTCATCCCCAGCACCACCACCGTCTAAAACTGAACGGTATATTCCAATAACGAGGGGCAGGTTGGTTACACGATGGCCGAGATTTGTGAGCAAGCCACGATACCATGGCACGGAGGTCATAGTACCGTTTGTTGAATGATAAAGGGTGTGGCAAGTACTCGTAGGTCTTCGTGAAGGTCGGGTGTCGGCCGCGAAAGGCGTCGATTCGCAGTCAGTCTGGATAGGACAATGCCGGGATGCACACGCCGGGTCTCGTTTGGAGGTTTCGCAGATAGTAGGGTGGGAGTGACAACTTCAGGCCTTCGTGTAACTGGAGGGTGAGATGGCAACGTTAACCTGTAGGGAGAATGAATATCAGCTTGGGAAGAAAGTAATGGTGGGGTGAGGGAAGAAAGACCGGCACGAAGCAGGGACAGGACGGTGAAGTAAAAGCACAGGTATAACGTACGGTAGCCAAAGCATCCGTCGTGCTTTCCCTCAGACGAGCGATTGAAGTCGAGAATGGCAATTTTGGGCTGCTAACGACAGCGAATCTTCCGTTTGTTGCTCTCATGCTAGAATCACGCGTCAATAACAGGTAAAGTGAGCTTCAAACTGGCGAGGACATACCCAGCCCGACCTGATAACTGCATTTTCGAGCCATTTCCTGCTCCTGTCTAAGGTCTGAGTTGTTGACAACTAATCAGCGTTGGTGGGTGACAAGGTCGGTCAGCTAGGTGTTCTCCTGGTACGCCTGGAATGTCTCGGCAGGAAATGGGACGCCGTCCGGTTTGGATGATCAGAATACTCCACGCAGAGAGCGGGCACTAGCGATGTTGATGGTCTGGGGTCGTTGCGATTCCCACTGTACAGTCTTTCAGCCCCACTGTCTGTACTCCTCTGTATCGAGGCGCAGGTTGATTACACAATGGCCGGGAGTCGAGTCCAGAGCGCTGAGCTGTGGCATGGAGATGCGAATGTACCATTTGTTTTTTGGACGATAGAAGGCGCAGGCGGCGAAAGGCAACGAGTTACAGTTGCAGTCCGTCCGAATGGGATGACACCGTGATGCGGATAGTGGGTCTTGTTTGGGATACCCGAAGGATCGCGAGACGAGAGCATTCTTCAGAGAAGCTAGGAGGAGAATGGGTAATAAATTTGGGACAGGTGACCATAAATGGGTTTGGAGTCGAGGTGGTCGTCGCGGACAAGACGCGTCAAGATGGTTGGCGTCCGTAACCCCAACCGAAACCACGACGAGCTATTTTCATGCCTCTTCCTAGCTTGTCTACAACAATACCGACTACCCCAAAACAACTCCTTTGCCAACCAAGAATCGACCAAAACACGGCCCCTCTCAATCAACACTCCATCCTCATATTTGCGAGCAGTCATTACACTTACCACATCACAATGAAGACTATACTTGAGATCTCCTCCTCCTCAAGAGGACCTCGTATACGCATCCAAAGTCTATATCTCGGTGGCTCTGAGGATACCACGCTCAACTAGCTCTGCGAGGCGGGTTTGGACGTTTGGCTCGGAGGTTGAGAGTGCGGAAGTCGGGATGAGCAGGATCGTGGCATGGATAAAGAGGCGGATGCGGAGGAACTTGATAGGCCGTCAAACATCCAGCTCCCCTCACCGGCCAGGAATGACGTTTCAACGTTTCAACTCGTGCGACGCATAGGCTTACAAGCCGACGACAGCTACAGATTGAACTGAGGTGCTTCCCGGCGATGGCTGTTGACGACACTCACCACCTCTTTTTTGAGCAAATTTCTTGGCTCCTCATCCTTTCCCGACTTCACCAGACCAGAACAGTCGACATCACAACCGAAGATACGCCAGTCTCATCGAGCTTGCCACCCCTTTCCATCCCCCTCCCCCGTTTTGACGCCAGCAAAGGTTTCGCGTGTCTGAGACCGGAAACCGCCATGGCACTCGCTGAACTCCCCTCAGTCGACTTCAAAGCGTCCGACGCGCCTGTTTCAACCACTGTCAGCAAGAAGGGCAAGCGACAAACGAGTATGATCGTCGACCGTCTCTGGGTAGCAGCAAGATACCCAGTCAACAGACGGTGTCTTGAAGATGGACATTTGACCAGCCTTACAGTCTCGGGACCCATTTCGATCCCGTTGTTCTCTCCATTATACCTGCAGCCTGTCGTAAGCCTGGATTATACACCTTCCGGCATCTCTGCTTCAACGGCCAAGCTCCCGACTACTGAAACCAAACTTTTCCTACGTTATATGTTGTGATTGGTGACTTCGAGAGGAGAGTGTGCGACAGTTACAACACAATCACGAACACGAAGGAAACATCGAAGGCAATCCTGTGTCATCTACCTCCTCTCCCAGACTCACTTGGAACCTGGAACCGAGGCAACTGGAACCTCTACCCTCGTCACTCGAGCTCTACCTCTCTTGGACATTCAGCCTTGACTCACGCTCGCCAGGCGCATTCTTGACTTCATTACATCCGCTGCCGCCCGGTTTCCGCTTCCCGGCGTACCAACGACACTTTACTACCCTTGAACCCTGTTTTCCTTTCCCCGATTCGCGTTGTCCAACTACCCACCAAACTATGCATGTACCCCTCCCACACCGGTTCTCTCACTCTTCCAGCCCTCAGGATGACAACTCGAAAGCATGCGTTGACGAACTATCGAAGATGCATTCGGTGGGTGCTCAAAGTAATTTTCTCAGTGGGCGCATCTTATTGACCTTCAATTACTTAGGACATGGCCTATTCAACCGCATGTTGTCCGTTTTTCCGGAGAAAGTTTAGAGTCTGGTCGGCTTCTTCAGATTCAAGCATAATCGAGCCTACGCTCTAGCTGTCAGCGCAGCAGGGGAGGATATTCTCTCAGTGTTCGCTAGGTCAGTTTAAAGTACCAAAATCTCTTACGTCGCGTCTCACACACTCCTACGCCAGTCTTGTGCTCATGACCTACCACGGAATCGTCCTTCCGCTCTGAGTATCAGGCCGACGAAACCCATATTCGGCCATCGTTGTGGACTCTACGAAGGAGAGATATTCGAACGGTTCCTCGTGGCTACTGAACGAGGCCAAAATCAAGCGGACGCCAGACGACCGGTAGGGAGCAGTCAAAGTATTGGTCTACAGTCTAGAGGCGAACAGGAACGCTCAGAACACGCCGTTCAGACAAGCCGATACGATGCTTGTCTTCGAGCTTCCTTACGCGTATTCTCACGTCGTCACTACGCAGATGCGGCTGAGATGTTCATTCATATGACCGATCGAACAACTGGCAAGTCGAATCATCACCCTTTGCAACCTTGCGACTGATCTTTCACCTGCTGCAGGTCTCACGCAACACACTACCTTCTAGCAACTGGTTGTTGCCTCTACTGGACACAAGGGCAGCTTCTTGATTCGATTCAAGGGAGAGCCTGAACCTGAATGAGCCAAAGTCTCGAAGGTGAAGTTGGAAGTAGAAGTTCGGGCAGAGTAGATTGAGATCCGAGTGATCAAGAAAGCCTCTTGAGATGGGTGCGTTTTCTCACTTTTCAGCATTATCTTCACTCAATCGCTGACTCGCGAGTCTAGTCACGTTTTGCCAGAGCCATCTTGTTCTATGTTTCTACCGGTCCTACGTTCGCCTTCCCCCAGTCCATCACGATCACCTCTACATTTGGTGGACGCCTCGAGTCCTCACGATCTTAGCCAAACTTCTCTTACGTTCGGGTTCTCAGTTGTCGACTAGGGGCTGCCTTTGTATTCGGCCCTGTATCTGTACGTTCATGGAGTCCTATTTCGTGTTCTGGTATCCTATCCTCAATATCGTACTTTGTTCTTCTCGTGATCCTTGGCTTGGAGTATGCACATGACTAGTGCTATTTCGCGTCCACAAAAACCTATATCGCGTAACGGATCAGACTTTCTCATACTTTGCACCAAAGAAAATAGTTCGATTGTACAACAATAGGTCATTCCCTCACACAGAGACGACAAAGATACGAGATGTAACAAATAGTAGAATTAATGCTAGAAGGTCTTCTCTTCACTACATCAACAGGGCCTGCTTCACAGGTGTACAGAAACTACCTTGATAGTATCTTGACGTCGCTGCTCAAGTTGGGTGGCGATCCACTCTGAGTTTGTGAAGTCGGAGTCGAGGTGATCGTCGCGAACAAGGCGTGTAATATGATTGGCGCCCGTAACCCCAACCGAAACCACGACAAGCTTTGTTCGTGCCTGTCCGTGGCCTATCTAAAACGCCATTTATCACTCCAGAACGACTCTAGTGCAAACCAATAATCGACTACGATGACCCCGACCATGCCAGCAGAGTTTTCGCGACCTGGACCAGAAACTATCACGGAATATTGTTAAACTCCATCAGCTGAATTCACAACGTCCGGCGTGCCTGTTCCTAAGGCCGTCTCTGTCAAGGAAGAGCTGAAACCCAATCGACTTGAAGGGTCAGGCAGAGCAACGCGGGAACCGAGTGTTCAAGAGAGGTGATTGGTGTGTTTTCTTTTCAACGTTATCCGCTCTCAATTGCTGATTAGTGAGGTTAGCTGCATGTTACTCCCTCGGAGCCGTTTCAGTCCACATCTACCACGTTCACCTTCCCCCCAGTGCGATTGCATCCGTCAATCTCGGTCAACCTCTCCCGCGGCACCTCTTCCACGTCCGGGCTCTTTCTCAGCTGAAGCCGTCCAGAGGCGACGACCTCGTGCCCATTACATCCGACGTTCAGAACTTGGACCTAGAGTCCCTTGTTCCCCATCTTCAGGGTCTAGTTTGAACGCCTACTTCATCACTGCCCCCCAACACCACTACCACCGACTTGAGGTTCTCTGAACCCGACTCGTTCAAGCACAACTACCGGAGAAAGAAGAAAGTGACTCCAAACACAAAGGACGTGATGAAAGGCACATGAAAGGAACTTTTACCTACCTCTTCCAGGCTCGCTTGGAACCGATGCAACCTTTATCCGGCGCCCGACCCCCACCTGTTGAAGCTTGAAGATCTGGCTTCAGCACCGTATCCTTCACATGTGCTCGCGCCACCAACATCATCCCATGCCTCCAGCACCCGTATCGACTACGCGAACGACGTTATTTAAGATTGCGGGTGATGTTCCCCAGTCTCGACGACGAAATACCCTGACCCGTTGAATCGCGTCATTCTCTTGAGCCGAGTTCATACCTGCCAAAAACTCGTACTCTCCACCCTCCAACACTCCTCTCTGTTCACGGCCAATATCTCTGCTACGAAACCAACCTTATGCTGTTCCTACAGCCTGTTGCGAAGACAAAGGAGAGGGTTGTCTGCCCGAGCGAAGTCAAGAGAGAGGGCCCAAGTCCAGGTATGCAATCTCTTGACTGTTCTCCCTATCTGGAGCTCTAATCTTTCGCCTCGAAATGTCAACCGATCGTAGTCTCATCGACGACGCATCAATTTTCACACCAGATGTCTATGCGTTAACACCGATCACAATGCCCTGGAGGGTACATAGAGGGAGGAAAGGTTCCGAGGTCTGGCACTGGACCTAATAACTACACCCTTCCCTGTTGTCTATCCCCTCTACAAGCCTCGCTGCTTCTTTATCCTGCTTTCGAGCCTACCTTTCGCCAGCCAATTCCTGGCTAGATCAACACCTAGCATCCGCTGGGTTCAAGGCACCTACCTCTTCCAGACTTGTTTGGAACCAACGTGATCTCGGTGCTCATCGATCGTTACTCGAACTCCGCCCCTCGAACATTCAAATTCAGCCTTGTCCCTCGCAATCACTGAACGTTATCATTCACCTCTGCGCCAGTGGTTGCTATATCATAAATTCATCCGCTGTCGCCTATTCTCACTCCCCAACACATCACCAATACCGTACCAACCCCATTTTCCTGCCATCAATTCATGTATCCCTGCCTACCCACCAACCTATGCCTTTCTGGGTTCCCCCTTCCGGATGCTCCGGTTCTCCCGTTATTCTCGACCTTGAGACGTGCAATAAAACTCAAACACAGACATCTACCCGGCATAACAACCGTCTTCCCGTCATGTACTTCTTCTCTCGAACCGCTGTCGAGAGATGTTGAGCCGGGAGGTGAAGGTAGCAAGTACACACAGTCCTTTGCGCAACTCGATGCTCGCGTTGCCGATGCTCGTGGTGAGCGACAAGATTCAAAAGTGTTTGCGGTTCGGATGGACTGGTGCCGCGAGGGGAATGTTCTGTATATACCAATTGGCCAGATTTTAGACATCGTAAGGAAACAGCCGATGTTTGGTGTTAGCAACTAGTACCGTTTCTGTTGAGTAGTTCCTATCGTGTAATCTTGCGTGCAACGTACAATGGATCCGACAAGTCTTGGTAGCCCATGTAAACCATTCTCACTGAACGGGCCGATCGATCCCGACATATCCGGTTCAAAGCTCTTAGGCCGATAGTCTTTCTCTTCAACCTCCATGTCATGTCGTAGTCCGCTCAGTCACGCCCGTCTCCACGCTCTCACAACACAGGAGGGACAACCCGGAAGTAAGTGAATCTATCTTGCGTTGGGTCGGATTCCATGTTCAGATCGAAGAGGCCGGAGATGTTATTCGGTGCGTTTTTTTGTGCTTTCCGAGGTGCAAAGCTCCCTGCAACGGACGTTCATTCAGCTTATTGTTCAATTCGACTTTCGAGACCTGAATAACGCATTGCCATACCCACAACCTCCCCTCTCTCTCAAGCTGAAACTCGCTGGAAAGTCGGGACGAATACATCACGATGGATTTACGATACCCACTGGGCTTGCCGCTTTGCGATAGACCCAAGCTTGGACGCGACGCAGGGACAGGGAAGGAGTATTAGATGGGAGAGTGAACTTTGGGAAAGCCAGCTGCGTAGGAACCGTAGAGCAAGGTGTTGAGGTAAGTCGCGAGTTCAGTTGTTTCAATCATCCGACTAGGACCACCGTCTTATAAGTATCATTAGTTCATATTGGTGTCGAATTTGTTACGAACACGGATTTACCGTCTCGTTAAGACCCCAGAGCATACAAAAGAGGTGATTGAACTACAGGATCCCTGTGTATCTCGATTGGGAAGTTTGCCATAGACTACTTCCTCTCTTCGACGAGCACTGCGTGCAGTTGAGAATAGGTTCTCGTCAATCAAGCTCCCTCGATGCTCAGAACCAGGTCGAACCAGGATTTGTTAAGAGAATGCGATCTACGCTGTGAATGGTCTGCCGGGCCATCACTCTGTCTTTCTCCGCGACTGACCTAGATGCAGAGCTATCTCATGACATCGTCAACGTCGTTTCTTCTCAACCTCCGATTCATTGGTTAATCTATTATCTTGGTAAGCGTGGTGGCTCATGGTCAGGTTGTGGGAACTTCATGTCAACGGTGGGATACCTGCGGGACGACCGGTGACCGTTTTGGTAATAATGCTGTATGTCGGCGACAGCGCGAACGGCGCTGGCCTCGTGTGAGACATGAGGGGAGCCTCTGTTGGGTGTGGGCTGTGTTTAGCCTCCTTCCTTCCTTCTTCCCTCCATCACCTCGCATCTTCCCTCGTCCTCTCCCTTTCCAACCTCTCACTCTGTTCTAAAGCCATGACTACTCTCTTTCCCAATGCTCAAGGCACAATCATAGGAGCCAATGCCAACTTCCAGGCCATTGCTGGGAACTCGACGACCATTCACAACTACAACACTTCAGAGAGAGAGGATCGGTTGACTGTGGTAAGTAACACTTTGTGTTGTTGTTAGTTTCGATCTTGACCTTGCCCCCAGCACGGAAGAACCGTCAGAAAGGTGATTGACGGGGATATTATTTTTCAGCGTGTTCTATCGTCCGAGATTCTGTGTGTCAAGGTCAAGCCGGAGGAGGCATCGACATCAACAGAGTCGCAGGTCGTCAAAATCAAGAAAATGGAACAGACCGCCAGAATACATGCGTACAGGGGGAAGTTTACTGTGACCAGTTTCGAGCCAATTGACGAAAAGGATGGTGTGAAATTCATGGAGGTGAGCATTGTCATTCGGTTCGAGTAGAACAATCTGACGATTGGCTTCAGATAGCAAAGATTGTCCTTGAGGCGGCGATGTGTGGACGGTGAGTTGACGTACATATCGTTCATCTGTTGGTCGGTATAATGACACGTTGTAGGTCGGCGCTTCTCAAACAAGTGTTCGCGGTGGCCGAGTCCGAGAATGCGATGACACTGATTGCGCATGATGGTGGGTTTCCTGTTGGGAATTTCACCTGTGGGTGCTCAAAGGCAGTAGAACTCGCGGATGGTTTCAAATTCTCTAGTCAGTACTGGGGAAAGGAGCAGATTGTATATCACTACCTAGATTATACACAAGTATGTTCAAATCTTGAGCTTCTTGATGCAGCTGAGGAGTGTCCTTAGGGTGTTGCAGTTGAGTCTTTGCGCGCGGACGAGACTCTGAGGTTTCCGGTGAGCTGTTTATTTTTGACCTTGGATGGTTGATAACGGCAAAAAGGTTACAACTCGTTGGAGTGATTGGTCGTTCAATGTCAGAAATCTGACTTGGCAATACAACCCCGCTTCTCTCTGCCTCAATCCACCTGGAGAAGGAGACCTCGAACCACTCCTCTATCCCCTACCACCACTTTGCCAAGAAACCCTTCGACACCTTGACACCGCCGAAATCGCCGCCCTCGTCAAGGAAAGACTCGGCGATGTTTTGTTCCTGATTGCATCAGTGGGAAGGAGGTGGATCACTGACCTGTCGTACTATGCCCGACATGGTCTTCTGACATTTGGCACTGTTGTCAACTGCCGGAAACCCGAAATCCTCGCCCACCTTCCGTCCACTCCCTCTCCCGAGTGGCTTTGCCATAGCCTCACCCCTGACGTCAAAACCAACCTTTCCAGCTCTGGTACGACCACTTCGACTCCATATTCTGTTTGCTGACTTTTTTGGTGCCAGGGCGAGTCAACTTCTCATTCCAAAAGACTGGCGAAGTCAAAGTGGACCTTGATTTCGGTTGGCGCATTCCAGAGGAGGACATCGATGGGCTTAGATGCGCCTTTATTTGCCAGTCCCTTCGCTTTGTTGACAACTCTGAGGATGTGGAAAATGTTGGTGAGTGTTCCTTCACATATCTCTGCTTTCCTCTGTCTGATGTTTTTCCCCCTCAGTTTATATTGATCAGGTCGGGTTCAACCTCCAATGTACCTTTCCTGTTGACCCTGCAAACCACACGACACCCGCATACCTCTTTGTCCACCCTCTACCCACCGAGTTCATTGACAACCTACATTGTATCCGCTACCCATTGCCCGAAAAACTGTTCTACTGGTCCCACGACCCACAAGGAAGGACTGCCATTGCTGAGGAGGACTGGGAAAGATTTGGGATCCCCAAGTTGAGCGTGCGGGAATGGGTTGGTGACTACTGGAAAGAGGAGCACTACGCAGTTGTACGAGAATGTCTTCACTCAAGAAGTTGCAACCTGGATGGGAAACAGTACGCGCACGAGCACGGATATCTTGAATTGGTACTCGGTGAATAATATTTTCTCTCCTGACATGGACACTGCACTGATGTTTTTTTCTCAGCTGATCCTCACGATACCGCCAGGCTAGAAGAACTTGAATACTCCGAGTCTGACCTACCAGAGCCCGAAATATCTCTCTCAGCTACAACTCATCAACCTTTCCGCCCGTGGAGATACCTGAAAAATGCAATCCGGGACATGAAGACACGCCGACACCACAAACACAAGCCACGACAACTCATTGAGCCAAGCTCAGATTCCTAGAGGTGGTGTGCGTATCTTTTCACGCCCCCATCTACAAGTCTATGCTCTGATGCACGTCCCTCAGATATCTTGGCCTCAGGGGGTGCTGCGACCCGTGCAGACGATGCGGACTCTTTAATAATAGCACGTTAGTTTTGTATTTCATTGTACTTGACCGTTATACCTGCCCACTTGATATCTATTCAGTGTATTGATATATAGCATGGACAGATAAATATGAGAGTACACAGCGTTTGATCTATGCTGAGTCTGCGCACCCACAAGGGACCACCAAGATACTCAGCTTCGGTTGCGTACGATAGCTAGAGTATCCGCCGTGCTTTCCCTCAGACAAATTGTCAACGTCGAGAATGATTTAATGAGCTGATGGCAATTTTGGGCTGTTGAGGACAGCAGATTTTCCGTTCGTTACCCTCGTACTGGAGTTGCTCGTCAGTAACACGTTGAGTGGGCTTTAAATCGCGAGGCTGGGCTGGGAACTGCATTTCTGAACCGTTTCCTAGGCCTTTCCCTTGTATACGTCGAGTATTGCAAAACCCTAGGCATGAACTGGTGTTTCGGTGAGCACACTGAGGTATGCTACGACTCTGATTTACAGATCTAGATGCGCAAAGGTGGTGATTTGCTCTGAATTCGTGAAGTTGGAGGCATGGTGGTCGCCGCGGACAAGGTGTGAAGATGATTGGCGCCCATAACGCCAACCAAAACCACAATGAGCTCTGTTCGTGCCTCTTCGTGGCTTGTCTACAAAAACACCGACTACTCTAAAACAACTCTTGCACTAGTCAAGAATCGACTACAACGGTTGTAGTAATTATTACGACACGGCCTCTCCCAATTGACACCTCGTCCTCACGTTCACCAGTAGTCATCGCGCCCACCACCTCCCGATCTCAGTAAACATCACGACAAAGACAATACCTGGGGTATCCTCTAATTGATAAGGTTCCCGTATCCGTTTATGAAGTCAATATCCTGGAGGCTCCAAGGATGCTACGCTTAACTGGCTCCAAGAGGTGGGATTTGACATTTTTGGTTCGGAGGTCGAGGTGGGGATGAGAAGGACTGTATCGTGGTACGAATGTTGATGCGGAAATTTTGGTAAGCTGTATCCTATTCGTTTCTTGAAAAAAAGTAACCTGGACCCTCGTCCTTCCCCAGCATTGTCATGATTCTTTATTGGGATTAGGAATCAGTCCAGCGTCGTACTTTCCTAGTGCGCATACGGAGTTCACAAATTATCACGATCACTTGCTCACTTCTCGATCTTATCCGTCCTGGTTTAAAGGCTTTACAAAACCGTGTTTCCCTCCGGCGTCGAGGGCGACTCAACTCCTGCTACATCGCCAGGACCCTCGCGTACACCCTCCCAACCAGATTCGAAGGAAGTTGCTTCGGCAATCGAACCCTCTCTCAGACTGAAGACGTCGTCGTTCTCATCCTCGTCTGCACCCGTGCCAAAGAAGAACTCAAGCTTCTTCGGACGATGGACCTCGAGTGGGACTTCTACTCCGAACATATTGGTTGTACCTACAGAGACCTCTTTCCACCCGAATGGGCCTATCGAAGATATAATTGTGTGTCCAACTACATTCGGTGGGTACTCAATGTAACTTGCTCAGTCGTACATCTTACTGACCCTCAGTTCCTTAGGACACGGCCTGTTCAGCCGCGTGTTCTCTCTTCTTCCGGAGAAAGTACAGGGCTTGGTCGGCTTCTTCGGAGTCGAAGCATGATCGAGCCTTAACCCTCTGCGCTCTAGCTGTCAGCGCAGCAGGGGAGGATCCTCACTCAGTGTTTGCCGGGTCAGTATACAGTACTCAAAGTCTTTTTGTCGCGTCTCACACACTCCTACACTAGCCTCGTGCTCACGACCTACCGCGAGATCGTGCTTCTGCCCTCTGGGTATCAGGTCGACAAAACCCATACACTGCCCCGCTATTCGGCCATAGCCAACTTGAGAGATATCCGAACGGCTCCCTGTGGATACTGAAGAGGCCAAAAACAAGCAGATAGTGGGCGACCTGGAGGGAGTGGTCAAAGTATTTGCCGCCGGTTTGGAACGCTCAGAACACGCCGTTCAGACAAGTCGATACGATGCTTGATTTTGAGCTTGCTCGGGTGGTTCTCTCGCCCGTCACCATACAGACACGGCTGAGATGTTCATTCGTATGACCGAATTGAACAACTGGCAAGTCGAATTGTCAGCCGTTGCAGCCTTGCGACTGACCTTTCACCTGCTTCAGGTCCCATGCAACGTATCACTTTCTGGCAGCCGGTTGTTACTTCTCTGCCGGACACAAGGACAAGGATCAAGAGTCTCTCGACACAATAGCAGGCTTGGCAAAGAAGAAGGGGCGAGGGAGAGCCGGTGGTAAACCACCCCCAGCGGAGGTTTTGATCTTCAAGAAGCGTAAGTTTTCCGACGTTGGGCCTGACCTATACTGATTTGTATGTTGTAGTCGAGTTCTATAGCATAAAGCGACGGCTCAAGGCACAGAGAGATACATTGACATTGTGAAGGTCATTCCAGTGGAAGAAATCTCGATGTGTGATTCTGCCGTTCTACATTACATCCACAATATAGCTGGCTTTGTTTTGTAGCAGTTTGGAATACGCATGCACGGATGTCACCAGAGGTTGCAAAGGCACACATTGGAGAATGGTCTATCCTCACTCCACCCGTTACAATTCAAAGCCAGTACATTTCCTCGGAGCCGCCATCGGTGCCCTCTACCATCTAACTCTATTCTCTAGTTGGTGGAGCCGACTTGGACGCTGACAGTGATCCCGCCGGGATGACGGGGGGAGTCGTGCAAATGTACAAGCAGTGGACAACTGATCAGCGGCGCAAGGTTGATGGGCCAGGCGTTCTTCGAGTAGAGTTCGATAGGAAATTGAGCGTGTCATCAGCTTTGGGCAGGCCATCATCGTCCTGATTTCAAAGGGCTCAGTGATTGAAGTGTTTGTGCAGAGGCCGCTGTTGATAGATGATCATGATAGCCTAGACCTGTTGCCATCGCGATCGTGTAGTTTTTCGCGCCTAGTTCTTGTCCCCAGCACCACTAACGTCCAAAAAGCTGAGGGTGCAGTTCGGTTGCGCAGTAGCCGAGACTTGCGAGCAGGCCACCACACTGTGGTATAAAAGAGTGTCGCATGGGGATCGGGTGTAGGCTGCGATAGGAGTCATAATAGGTGTAGTGGTAGTCTGGACGGGATGACGCTGCGAGATCTGAGATTCGTTTGGGAGGTTCCAAAGATATCGATAGTAAGACGAGAGTGACAAGTTTGGGCCTCCCCATGGCTCGAGGGAGAGGGGAAATAGAGCAGAAAATGAGGTTATGGGTTCGGCCCCTGCGAGTGGTCTAGATAGGAGAAGGGAGAGGTGACAGCGAATGGGTTTTGGTCGCGGACGAGGTTTGAAGGCGATTTGAAATTGGCGCCCGTAACCCCCCGAGGCTCTTCCTGGCTTATCTCTGACAACACCGACTGCTCTCCCAAGACTTGATTACAGCGAACGTAGCAATCATCACAACACGGCCTCTCCCAATCACCACTTTGTCCTCACATTCATCGCGCTTACCATCCTATGATCTCAGTACTGCATTACGACCAGAACAATATTTGAAATCTCCTCCACTTCAAAAGGGCCTCGTTTACGCGTCCAAAGTCTATGTCTTGGAAGCTCCAAAGATGCTACGCTTGAGAGGCTCCACGAGGTGGGATTGGGATATTTGGTTCGGAGGTGGAGGTGGGGAAGAGATGGACGGTATCATGGCATAGATGTGGTTGCGGATGTGGAGGGACCTAATAGGCCGTAAAACATCCATTCACGCTTTTCTCGATGTTCGACTAACTCAATCAGGAATGGCGTATCAACTCGGGCGACACATAGGCTTACAAGCCTGACGACAGCCCCAGATTGAGCTGAGGTGCTTCCCAGCGAAGGCTGCCGACGACACTCACCACCTCTCAAGAGAAAAAGTCTCTTGACTCCTCCCTCCCTTCCCCTCGTCTTCCTCCCCCGCCCGTTTTTTGGCCAGCAACGGTTTTGCGAGTCCGAGACCGGGACCACCATGAACATCGTTGAACCCCACCCCTCGACCGGTTTCAGAACGTTCAACGCGCCTGTTTCAACTACTGTCGACAAAAAGGACGGGCAGCGTGCAAGCGCGACTATCGACCGTTTCCGTCAAGTCTCGATGATGAGGTTGGGAATAGCGGGATCGAGTGGTATAGATCGGTGCGTTTTTCTACTTTTTAGCGCTATTTGCTCTCATACTGACTTGTGACTTTAGCTACCTGGTATTTTGCCAGACCTATCTCATTATACACCTCTACCGTTACCATCACATCCACCTTCCCCCAGTCCATCACAATCACCTCTACATCCGTTACGTCCTTCACCACAATCTCACCTACCCTCTCTTGCAGCACCTCTCACTCACATCTGGGCTCTATCTCGGTTGGTCCCATCCAGAGATGACAATCTGGCGCACATTGCATCGACTTGTAGATCCCAAACCCGAATCTCAAATCCCTTGTTTTACGTTTCCGGTACTTGGCTTGAATGCCTATACCAACACTACCACCCCCACCGACTCAAGTTGCTCAGTTTTCGTCAAGCAGGACTACCGGATGGAGAAGAGATAGAACCAACTCCTGGTCGTCCGGCTACCATGCTTCCACGACGCACCGTTGTCGGCCCCGATGCCTACGTCTTCCAAGTACAAATCTTCAAGGCGTCTTCGCTATTGTCGTCGTGAATGGCCAGTATCCTAAAACCTGGGTCGGAGTGGCGAGTAGTAGGAGAGGAGGGGCTCAGCGATTCGATTCCATGCGTCCAGCACTCACTTTGAGTGCAGAATCAACGTTGTCCGAGATCTCGGGTGAGAGCTTGATCTCTGCCTTCTCCTCCACCCTCATGTTCACGAAACACATTCCCATTCGACTTTAGAATATCCTCAGGCATCATTAGGGCTGCCAGTACCCTGGCCGGCGGAATGCCTGGATACTCGCCGGGTCGTTAACTATTCTTGGAACTCAGGGATAAGAAAGACCCGTTCGTCACCGTCAACAGCAAAAACCCTCATCTGCTCCGGGTTCGATAATGAGGTTAATGTCGATTGGACCCCGTATTCCATCTTGCCCCTAGTCAACAATCGTGTTTGCATTCCCTATTCGGTCTCACAACGTGCCCAAACTGTCTACACACTGACGGAACCGGATACGCAAACCCTCCCAGATCCTCATCTCCCCTGCACAATACCCACCAAGCGACATCTACATTCACCAAATCATCCCCATCATTCACACTGGTTCTGCTCAGTCCTTTACGCAGCGACAAATCACGGAATACCGACGCTTATCCGATATTGCAGGTGTCGATTGCTTGGGCTCGCTGGACCGATGCAAGAAAACGAGTATTCCATACTCCAAGGCAACATAGGAAGACCGTACTACGCTTTGAACGACATTGAACGAAGTGCATTGGACGTTCGGGCCTCAGGGGTTAGAGAAAAGTGGGCTCGTGAGGGGAAAGAGGAGGCGAAAAGGGGTTGTGTTAATTACCCCAGAGTTCCCGCTTGCGTAGGCGGTTACGGCGGGGTACTAAGCTTGAGTGGGTACGGGCGAATCGAAGCTGGTTGGGAGGTACATGGACTCCGACATCGCTCGTGTCGTCTCATTCAACACGTCTCGGGAAACCTCGTCTACCCATCCCTTCCCCGGGCACACATCCACCATACCGGTACTCGACAATCTCGGTAGAACCATCACCCCTGCACCTCGTCCGTCTTCCTCCCTAAATGTTGAGAAACGGCTCAGGTCATCTATCTCGGACTTGCTTAGCCCTCGTTGCTTGGGCTCTGCCTTCCTCCAACGTTTAGTCAAGTCATAACTCTTGCGGCTCGCGCTCACCTCTGCGCCGACGATAGCTATGCTGTGGGTACAATGTTTGTACCTTATGAATATGGGATGTTGCAGGAATGAATTGAAAATTCGAGAAAGTCTGGTTCGAGAGTGGTGTGCTCCGAGCGTAAAGCTGATCTGGAAGCTGGAACGGGATTCTGGGTATTTTGTAGACCGTTCACGAAGGGCCCTTTTTGCAAGAGAGGTACGACAGTGACTTCGACGGCAGACCCTCAAGCGTTGCGCGATACTGCGTGTTTTTTCAAATTCTTCAGCACCAGAGCAATTATTCAAAGCAGAACCTGATTGAAAAGCTGAACAGAGCTCTGGTTTCAGTCCGACGATTGACAACACTTTGTAATGTATTTGCGCACCTGTTCGGAGCCTCATTTGTGACCCGTGGGTGATAGTGATAGAATCGAGGCGAAATACTGGCGATTCATTGAGCATGACTAGTAGCTTCGTGGAAAGAAGGTTCAAATATTTGGGGAAGCGAGGGCATTTATGGGCGTTGAGTAGAGACGAGGATAGAACAAAGAGACAAGGAGTCGAACGACCGGCGTTACGAGTTCTGAAACTTGCGCGCCTATCTAGAGCTGTATCTTATCTTTGGATAAGATGCCTGGTTTGCACCCAAAGACGCGTTCAACGTTGGCCATTTTCTCCTCCATGACAGCTCAAAGTCTTATCTCCTTGGCCTGCACACCTTGAAAGTTAAAGATGTCAAATGCGCTTCTCTCTCTTGATCTTGACCTCCACGGCAGTTCCTCAGGCTTAATTCTTGCAGCATCAGAAGACCCTCAGCCCTCTCGCTCGAATATGCCTAATTACTCATGACGCTGACTTGGGAACGGAAGGAGAGCGCAGAGGAGAGATGGAAAGTGGGCTGGAAGAATGGAATTCGATGGTTTCTGGTCGTTGGTCCCAGCCAATTCTGTAAAGCCAACCACATCCAGATCTCGTCGCCAGAGCCCCAAACTCCATCCGATTTTGGGGAGAAATAGGCGTGAAGACACCTCCATTTCCTCGCATTTTCGACTCGACCCCTCGTTTGCATCGTAGAGACCGAGCGTCTCTCATGTTAACACCCGGCTCGAATATAATCAACCTCACCGTTGCAAAAACTTCTTGAGCGCCATACCCTTGGCTGCACCTACCTGTTCTGGATTCACGCAGCCTCCACCTTCGCCGCTCGAGCCCCACCCATTGAAGACTTGGCCTCACCTCTCGTCCGCAAGCCATATCCTTCCCATGTCCTCACGCCAAAGACTTCCTCTGTCATTACTTTTGCTCTTCCGCCGTCACCCAACCCTCGCTCTCCGGCATGACTTCAACATCGTACAACCCCGTTGTTTTGCCATCAATTCACGTATCTCTAACCCACCCGCCAAACCAAACCTCCTCACCTTTCTATACGCACCGATCCTCTCACTTTTCTCGCCCAAGGAACCTACATCCTACCTCCAGAACTTGAGAGCAGCCGTTGTGTCTACCCGGCGTCGTTCGCGCACTCCTTATAACAATACGTTGTCGAACTAAACGGCGGGCTCGCTGGACTTGCAACAGAAACAAAAAAATAGATCGTCATACCCATCCGAACTCGTCTGGGCTCGTCAAATCGGACCTCTTTAACAATGGCCGATGTCCCAACATTCAAACTCAAGCTTTTTCTTCTTGATTGTGTTGCAACTCGTACTGTTGAGGGGAAGGTGATCACCGGCTGTTCTGGGTGATAGAGGGCGACGAAGGATACCGCAGGGCAAGAGAAGGCTCGAGACCGAGTGCGGTATGCGATTCATTCCCTTATCTCGTGTCTAAACCTCACGCCTTTTCACAGAGGTATCCATCCTTCCGAACCTCAGCCTCAGTCAACCACGCGTATGTGGCATATTGGATATCCTCGCATTGGCATCGGCGGCATCGTTTGGAGGAGGGTCTGATATCCTAGGGTTCTGGCTCCGGGAAAACCGCAAAAGGTACGTCGTTTTGATATGTCCCTTTTATGTTTGTTTCTGTTCGCCTTCCAACAATACATCCGCTACTTGTTCTCTGTCTCTGAGCCTACTTTTGCTGATGATTGATACCTAGAGTCTTCGAAATACCTACAGTGATAGAAGATACAGGAAAACCCAAATGTTGGAAGACGACTCGGGCCACCTACCTCCCCGTACTCGTTTGGAACCCACACAATCTCACTCGTTGCTCGGGCTTTACCACCACCAACCCAATATGCAGTGCTTAACCTTGATTCTGGTGCAGCTGTATCCGCGAGCCCCATGAACGGCTGATATCTGCTATCGCGCATTCTTTCTCCCCAGTATACCAACAGTATCATATCAATCCCATATCCTGCCATCGATTCGTTTATGTCTAACCGACCCACCAACATATACGTTTCCCCCCTTCCACATGCACCGGCTTCGCTCTTTGACCTTGCTCTCAGGACGCGCATTCACCCCACGAGTTTTGGAGCAGGCGTTCTGGTCACCCGGCGTGTACTGCCGTCCTCTCTTCGCGTGCTCCTTCTCTCTATCCATCGCCGAGGGTTCTCGGGAGGTGAAGGTAGCGAATATACAGTCCTTCGTGCGACTCGGGGCTTGTGTTTTCCCGCGTGAGGGCGTGAGCGATGAGATCCAAAGGCATTTGCAGCTCAGATGGACTGGTGCTGCGAAGGAAACGTTCAATATCTACCGACTAGTCAGACAGTAAACATTGTAAGGAAAGAACCGTGGTCTGGTACTGGCGATTAGCGACTATCACCGGCTCTGTTGAGTAGTGTCTATCATGTACCTTCGCGTACAATGTACAAGTCTTGGTCGCCCATGTAAACCGTACAGTTCTGGTTGAACGGGCCGATCTCCCGACACATCCGGCTCGAAGTTCTTAGCTGACTGATATCCTCTCTCTCTTCAACCTCCAATGTCCATGTCACGTCGCAATTCGTTCAATAGCACCCTTTCCCAAGCTCTCACTACACAGGAGGGACAATCCGGGAACAACTAAATCTATTCGGCGTTGGGTCGGATTCCATGTTCAGATCGAAGAGGCTGGAGGCGATACTCGGTGAGTTTTTTTGTGGTTTCCGAGGTACAAGGCTCCCTGCAACAGACTTCAATTCAGCTTATGATTCGATTCGACTTTCGAGACTTGAATAACGCATCGCTATACCCACGACCTCCCCTCTCTCTCTCAAGCTCAAACTCGCAGGAAACTCGGGACAAATCCATCACGGCTTTGCGATAGACCCTAGACATGCACAAGCTTGGACGCGACGTAGGCACAGGGAAGGGAGCCTTAGATGGGGAGAGTGAACTTTGGGAAAGCTGGCTGCGCAGGAACTGTAGAGAAAGGGTGTTGAGGTAAGTCGCGAATTCGATTGTTTCAATCAGTCAACTAAGAGCGCCGTCTTATCTGTATTATTAGTTCTTTGGTGTCGACTTTGTTACGAGCACGAACTTGCCATCTTGTTTAGACACCAGAGCATACAAGAGTTGTAGGTGATTGAACCACAGGATCCCTGCGTATTCCGATTGGGAGGCCGTTCGCCTCGAATAAATTCCTCTCTCCGACAAGCACTGCGTGCAGCTGAGAATTAGTTCTCGTCGATGAAGATTCCTCGATGCTTAGAACTAGGCTGAGGCAGAATTCGTTAAAAATACAATCTACACTGTGAATTGTCCGCCGGGCCAGTCCATCACTGGCATTCTGGTGGTCCACTCTGTTTGTCTCCGCGACTAGCCTCAATACAGCGCTATATCATGACAATGACAATGCCATTCTTGTTGGTTTCCTCGCAAGACCTCCTCTGATTCGTTGGCTGGTTGTGGTGAGCGTGGTGGCTTTGGGTCGGGCTGTGGGAACTGCATGTCAACAGTGGGACACCGGTGACCGTTTTGGTGATAATGCTGTATGTCGGCGACAGCACGAACGGCGCTGGGAGATACGGAGGGGATAAGGCCCCGTGTAAGACATGAGGGGAGCCTCTGTTGAGTGTGGGCTGTGTTTAGCTTCCTTCCTTCTTCCCTCCATCACCTCGTATCTTCCCTCGTCCTCTCCCTTTCCAACCTCTCATTCTGTTATAAGGCCATGACTACTCTCTTTCCCAACGCTCAAGGCACAATCATAGGAGCCAATGCCAACTTCCAGGCCATTGGTGGGAACTCGACGACCATTCACAACCACAACACTTCGGAGAGAGAGGATCGGTTGACTGTGGTAAGTAACACTTTGTGTTGTTGTTAGTTCCAGTCCTTGACCTTGCCCCTAGCGCGGAAGAACCGTCAGAAAGGTAATCGACGGCGACATAATTTTTCAGCGCGTTCTATCGTCCGAGATTCTGTCCGTCAACGTCAAGCCGGAGGGGGCATCGACGTCAACAGAGTCACAGGTTGTCAAAATCAAGAAAATGGAACAGACTGCCGAAATATACGGGTACCAGGGGAAGTTTACTGCGACCAGTTTCGAGCCAGTCGAAGAGAAGGATCGAGATAAATTCAAGGAGGTAAGTTTCGGCACTTGGTTTAAGTAGAACAATCTGACGATCAGCTTCAGATAGCAAAGATTGTCCTCGAGGCGGCGATGTGCGGGCGGTGAGTTGACCTACTATCCATGTGTTGGTTGGTATAATGATATGTTACAGGTCGGCACTACTCAAACAAATCTTTGCAGTGGCCGAGTCCGAGAACGCGATGACAACAATTGCATGCGATGGTAAGTTTCCTGTTGGGAATCTCAATTTCAGGTCCTCAAAGGCAGTAGAACTCGCAAACGGTTTCGTATTCTCTAATCAGTACTATCAGGGAAAGGAACAGATTGTATTCTACTATCTAAATTATATGAATGTATGTCCAGCTTTTGAGCTTCTTGGACCCAGCTGAGGAGTGCCTCTAGACAATTGTGGCCGAGTCTTTGCGCGCCGACGAGACTCTGAGGTTTCCGGTGAGCTGATAATTTCTAGCATTGGATGGCTAATGATGGCGAAAAGGTTACAACTCGTTGGAGGGACTGGTCGTTCAATGTCAGAAATCTGACTTGGCAATACAACCCCACTTCTCTCTGCCTCGATCCACCTGAAGAACAATACCTCCGACCAATCCTCTATCCCCTACCACCACTTTGCCAAGAAACCCTTCGACACCTCGACACCGCCGAAATCGTCGCCCTCGTCGAGAAGAGCTTCGGAGATGTTTTGTTCCTGATTGCGGCAACGGGAGATTTCTGGATCACTGACCTGTCGTACTATGCCCGACACAGTCTTCTGACGTTGGGTACTGTTGCCAACCGCCAGAAACCCGGAATCCTTGCCCACCTTCCCTCCACTCCCTCTCCCGAGTGGTTTTGCCGTAGCTGCAACCCCGATGTCCAAGTCAACCTCTCCAGCTCTGGTATGACCGCTTCGACTCCATCTTCTGTTTGCTGATTTTTTAATGCCAGGGCGAGTCGACCTCTCATTCCAGAAGACTGGTGATGTCAAGGTGGATCTCCAATTGGGCTGGCGCATTCCAGAGAAGGACCGACTTCAGCTTGAATGTGCCTTTCTTTGCCAGTCCCTCCATTTTGGTGATGACTGTGAGGATGTAACGGATGTTGGTGAGTGTTCCTTCGCATGTCTCTTCTTTCCTCTCTCTGATGTTTCTTCCCCTCAGTTTATATTGATGAGGTCGGGTTCCACCTCCAAGGTACCTTCCCCATTGACCCCACTAACCACTCAACACCCGCATACCTCTTTGTCCACCTTCTACCCATCGAGTTCATCAACAACCTACATTGTATCCGCTACCCATTGCCTGAGAAACTGTTCTACTGGTCCCACGACCCACAAGGAAAGAATGTCATCACCAAGGAGGACTGGGAAAGATTCGGGATCCCCAAGTTGAGCGTGCAGGAATGGGTTGGTACCTACTGGGAAGAGGATAGATACACAGTTGTCCAAGACCATCTTTGCTCGAGAGGTTACGGTGCAGATGGGAAGCAGTACGCGCGCGAGTGTGGATATCCCGAATTGGTACTCGGTGAGTAACATTTTCTCTCCTGACATGGACACCGCACTGACATTTTTCTCTCAGCCGATCCTCATGATACCGCCAGGCTAGAAGAACTTGAATACTCCGAGTCCGACCTACCAGAGCCCGAAATATCTCTCTCAGCTACAACTCGTCAACCTTTCCGCCCGTGGAGATACCTGAAAAATGCAATCCGGGACATGAAGACACGCCGACACCACAAACACGAGGCACGGCGACTTACTGCGCCAAGCCCGGATTCCTAGAGGTGGTGTGCATATTTTTTCACGCCCCCATGTACAAGTTCATGCTCTGATGCACATTTCTCAGATATCTCGGCCTCAGGGGGCGCTGCGACCCGTACGGACGACGTGGATTGTTCAATAATAGCACGTTAGTTTTGCATTATATTGTACTCGACCGGTATACCTGCCCACTTGATATCTATTCAGTCTATTGATATATAGCATGGACGGATAAAGATGAGAGTACACAGTGTTTGATGTATCTTACATTTGCGCACCCACAAGGGCGCACCGAGATACTCAGCTTCGGTCGGACGGGATGATTGTAAACATTGGGTGTAACTCATCATTGTACAATCGAAGAACAGATTTAGCCACTAACAAAATGTGTATTGGCCAACAAACTAAGATACCGAATGCAACGAGACGACAAGTGGAGAGGGCGGAGAGGAGAGGAGAAATGAAATGTACGCATGATGTTACAGAACGTGAGGTGAGTTGCATGTGCGGGAGTGTGTAGTATAGGACAAGTAAACGTGGGGAGGCTGGGGAAGAGGGCCGAGGGTGTTAGTCTGTAACCAATAATGGCGAGAAAATCCGGCAGTTCAATCACGCACTAGCAACAGAAGGATGCGAGGGAGGAGGCGGTTGAAGTCCCTGCACGTCAGCCACTCAATCCCCCTACTGATATCAGGACATGGACCTCACACTTGATGAAGATATTGAAGATCGACATAGCATTACGGGGGATCTGCACATTGTACTCGTCGATTGCCGAGGGTGGAAACGTGCTCGACGACAACGATGTGGTCGGCCGGGGCTGCTCGCTGTTGGGTCCGACCCCAGAAGCTTTGGAGTAATCTCCCAGAAGGTCAGTCCGAAGTGGGTACTGCGGAAGCTACAACGCTCTTCTATGCTGACCGAGGATCGAAGGCCGACCCGAATACATCACGGAAGCCAGGTGACATAGTAGTCTGCGTTTGTAGACTGAGGTATCTGCCGCGGCGGCCATCGAGGTTGGATGAACGCCAGTGAGAGGGTCGACTTCAGGTACAATGCCAGAATGGAGGTAGCAAGTAGTCGGCGAGTAACAATACGTGAATATCGAATCGTGCGCCGGGAGATGCAGAGTTCTCCAGTCGGAGTGAATGTCGGTGCATTCGTTGTATCCCAAGCTCAACGACCAATGTTGCAACAACACCTCTTCCATTCTGGTGACCCATCCTCCTACTTTTCACAGGCGTAAACTCCGAGAGTGGATCATCCCTGGTGCCTGTATCATCCACCACTAGTCTATCTTCCCTCCATCTAACCCTCTCCCTCAGTTGGCAGACTGCCAATTTCGACGCTGATTCCTTGGGGTGACGGATTGAGTCATGCTAACGATCTCACGAAGTGAACGCTCAATTCAGTGACGACTAGTTAGTGGTGGAAGGTCGGTCGGCTAGGCGTTCTCCTTGCATGCCTAGGGTGAATTTCGGCAGGAAACGGGGCGTATGATTACTTACAAATGAGGAACCATCGTCCTAATGTCGAGGGCTCGGATGATTGGAGTATTTCGTGCAGAGAACGCTGTTGATAGCCTAGATTTGCTTCCGTCCCGATCAGGAAGTTTTGGAGTCCAGTCTTCATTAACATCCCCAGCACCACTAACATCCAAAGCAAAATTCCCCACTCCATTATCAAGGCGTGGGTCGGTTACACGATGGCCAAGAGTTGCGAGCAGGCCGCCACACTGTGGTACAGAGATGTTGTAGTGCCGTTTTTCTGGATGATGAAGGGCGTGTCGGGCATGTACTCATGGATATTCGTGAAGATCGGGTGTCGGCCGCGAAAGACATCGATTCGCAATCAGTCTGGATATGACAACGCCGAGATGCATACGCCGGGCTCTCGTTTGGAAGTTTGGAAGATAGCAGGACGGGAGCGACAAGTTCGCGCTTCGAGGGAACGGATGGGCGAATTCTATGAGAAGCTGAGCGAGAGACGACCCATGTTTCTGGGAGGAGAGGTGACTGTGAATGGGGTTGGATACGAGATGGCAACATTAACCTGCAGGGAAAATGGATGTCAGCGAGCGAAAAAAGGCAATGATGGAGTAAGGGAAGAAAGACGAGCACGAAGAAGGAACAGGACAGTACAGAAAAGCAGAGGTAAACGTACAGTAGCCAAGGTATCTGCCGTGCTTTCCCTCAGACGAGCCGATGGTGATTTTGTGCTGTTGAGGACATGTACAGCGGGACTTCCGTTCGTTACTCTCGTACTAGATTTGCTCGTCAGTGACGCGTCAAGTGAGCTTTAAATCGTGAGGACATACCTAGCCAACTTGGATACTGGTTTTCCGAGCCGTTTCCTAGGCCTTTCCCTCCTGGTCAAGGTATACGTCGAGTATTGCAAAAACCTAGACATGAACTGGTGTTTCGGCGAGTACAGTGAGGTTTCCTACAACTCTGCTTGACAGATGTGCAAAGGTGGTGATTTTGCTCTGAATTCGTGGAGTCGGAGGCATGGTGGTCGCCGCGGACAAGGTGTAAAGATGATTGGCGCCCATAACCGTTAACACCAACCAAAACCACGATAAGCTCTGTTCGTGCCTCTTCGTGGCTTGTCTACAAGAACACAAACTACTCTAAAACAACTCTTGCACTAGTCAAGAATCGACTACAACGGTCGTAGTGATTATCACGACACGACTTCTCCCAATCGACACTTCGTCTTCACATTTACCAGCAGTCATCGCGCCGACCACCTCTCGATCTCAGTACACATCACGACCAAGATGATACCTGGGATCTCCTCTACGGGTGGGATCTGACAGCTGGCTCGTAGGTTGAGGTGGGGAAGAGATGAACGGTATCGTGGCATGGATGCGGATGCGGGCAATCCTGGTAAGCTGTATCCTATTCGTTTCTTGAAACAAAGTAACCTGGACCCTCGTCTTTCCCCAGCATTGTCATTCTCTATTGGGATTAGGAAGCGCGCTTTCAAAGTTCACGAAGCATCACTTGCACTCCTGCTATTGCATGATTCTTATTCGTCCTGGTCCAAAGGCTTTACAAAACCGTGTTTCACTCCCGCGTCGAGGGCGACTCAACTCCTGCTACATCACCAGGACCCTCACGTGCACTCTCCCAACAAGACCTGGAGGAAGTTGCTTCTACAATCAATCCCTCTCTCAGACCGAAAGCGTCGCCTTCTCCATTATCATCCGCACGCGTGCCAAAGAAGAGTTCAAGCTCCTTTGGACGATGGGTCTCGAGTAGGACTTCCACCCCGAACACATTGGTTGTACCTACGAAGACCCCTTTTCCACCCAAATGGGCCTATCGAAGATATGATCATCTGTGTGACTGCATTCAGTGGGTACTCAGTGTAATTCGCTCAGGGGGTACATCTTACTGACCCTCAATCCCTTAGGACATGGTCTATTCAACCTCGTATCCTCTCTTCTTCCGGAGAAAGCTCAAAGCTTTGGTCGGCTTCTTCAGATCCAAGCATGATCGAGCTTTGGCCCTCCAAGTTATAGCTGTCAGCGTAGCAGAGAAGGATCCTCACTCGGTCTTCGTTAGGTCAGTTCACGCCACTGAAAGTCTTTTTGTCGCGTCTCACACGCCCCTACGCTAGCCTTGTGCTCATGACCTACCGGGGGATCGTGCTTCTGCTCTCTGGGTATTAGGCCGACGAAACTCATATACCGCACCAGTATTCGGCCATCGCTAACTTTTTGAAGGAGGGATTCCCGAACGGTTACCTATGGATACTGAACGAGGCCAAATCAAGCGGATAGCGGGCGACCTGGAGGGAACGGTCAAAGTATTGGTCAATGGTTTGGAATGCTCAGAACACGCCGTTCAGACAAGCCGATACGATGCTTGTTTTTGAGCTTGCTTGGGTGGATCTCTCGCGTCGTCACTGTATGGATGCGGCTGAGATGTTCATTCGTGTGACCGAATTGAACGACTGGCAAGTTGAATTGTCAGCCTTTTGCAACCTTGCGACTGACTTTTCACCTGTTGCAGGTCTCATGCAACTCGCTACTTTCTGGCAGCCGGTTGTTACTTCTCTGCCGAACGCAAGGACAAGGATCAAGAGTCTCTCGACACGGTACCAAGCTTGGCAGAAAAGAAGGGGCGAGGGAGAGTCGGTGGTAAACCACCCCCAGCGGAAGTTTTGACCTTCAAGAAGCGTAAGTTTTCCGACGTTGGGCCTGACCTATACTGATTTGTATGTCGTAGCGGAGTTCTATAGCATAAAGTGGCAGCTCAAGGCACAGAGATCCATCGACATAGTGAAGGTCATTCCAGTGGAAGAAATCGCGATGTGTGATTCTGCCGTTCTACATTACATCCACAATATAGCTGACTTTGTTTTGTAGCAGTTTGGAATACGCAAGGACGTCACCAGAAGTTGCAAAGGTACAAATTGCAGAATGGTCGATCCTCATCCCACCCATTACGATTCAAAACCATTGAATTACCTCGGAGCCACCATTGGTGTCCTCTGCCATCTAATCCTATCCTCTAGTTGGCAGAGCCGACTTGGACACTGAAAGTGACCCCCCGGAATTACGGGAGGGAGTCGTGCAAATACACAAGCAGTGGACGACTGATCAGCGGCGCAAGGTTGATGGGCCAGGCGTTCTTCGAGTAGAGTTTGATAGGAAATTGAGCGTGTCATCAGCTTTGGGCGGGCCATCATCGTCTTGATTTCGAAGGGCTCAGAGTCAGTGATTGAAGTGTTCGTGCAGAGGCCGCTGTTGATAGATGATCATGATAGCCTAGATCTGTTGCCGTCGCGATCGTGCAGTGTTTCGTGCCTAGTTCTTATCCTCAGCACCACTAACGAAAACCGAGGGTGCAGTTCGGTTGCGCAGTAGCCGAGACTTGCGAGCAGGCCACCACACTGTGGTATAAAGGAGTGTAGCATGGGGATCTGGTGTAGGCTGCGATAGGCGTCCTTGTAGGTGTAATGGTAGTCTGGACGGGATGACGCTGCGAGATCTGAGATTCGTTTGGGAGGTTCCAAAGATATCGATAGTAAGACGAGAGTGACAAGTTTGGGCCTCCCCATGGCTTGAGGGAGAGGGGAAATAGAGCAGAAAATGAGGTTCTGGGTTCGGCCCCTGCGAATGGTCCAGATAGGAGAAGGGAGAGGTGACAGCGAATGGGTTTTGGTCGCGGACGAGGTTTGAAGACGATTCAAAATTGGCGCCCGTAACCCTAACCGAAACCACGATGAGCTCTGTTGGCTTATGTAGACAACACCAACTACTCGAAAACATCTCTGGAGCGACCACAACGCAGCCCTCCCCAATCGACACTTCACCCTCACATCCACTAGTAGTCATTGCGTCCACCACCTCCCGATCTCAGTACCCATCACGACCAAGATGATACCTGGGATCTCCTCTACTTCATATGGCTCTCATATATGTGTCTGAAGTCGATATCGTGGAGGTTCCGAGGATACCACGCTCAACCAGCTAAGAGATGGAATCGGACCTTTGGCTCGGAGGTCGAGGGTTTGAATGGTATCGTGGGCATGGACGCGGAGGACGATCCTATTGTCGCCACGCGCACCCTCAGATTTGGCGGGTCACGTGGCATTTCCGCGCGTCTTCTCGCGGAATCCGCTAAGTCCCACGGTCTTCAGCAAGCCTTGCCCATGTTCCAGGCTGCCTAAGACGGTCAACAGAGTCCCAGGAGGCTCAATTTTCACCATCAATTCACTTATTGAGAGGTACATCTCAAATTCCGATTACTAATCTATATACTTTGTGTATTTATTGAATACTGCGTCCTTGTAAGTTATAAGTCGACCCAGGCGCCATTGTACGCTCGTTGTATGGCGCCGCGACTTGCTTAGCCTCGGAGCCCGACTCATAAAGATGGGCTAAAAACACGAAGTTTGACTTCTAGTTGGGAATTCTCTCCACTGGAGAGAATTTTTAGGAAGGAGTTCTGGATGAGTCAATCGGTTTGCCCTCAAACGTTCATTTGACAATTTGAGAAGGGCAGTTGTGATTAATTGGTACTAGAGACAGACCTAATGTTTCATCTAGCTACGTATAAATATAAAGAAGCAGCGTGGAACATGGGCGAGGCTTGCTGAAG
>JANHQD010002992.1:0-18584 GCA_024721195.1 Marasmius sp. AFHP31
CATCTAGTGAGCCAAGTACACTGTTGATCACATAATAACAGTTGTCCAGATGATTCGTATTCTCCAAATCAAAGCAGTAACTCATTATTCATTCCCGTGTGTTGCAGCATAGGTCAAAAAGGCGAACTGCGAAGTATATCCCCAATAATGGGTGCCATGTAACTTGGAGAGTAGATGTGAACCCCAATTAATGTGGCCACTAACCAATTCATGAGGAGTCCGCCGGTGAGCTCCCTATTGATGACTTAGAGATAAAGAATGTAGATAAAATCCTGTCCGTCGATAGGCAGAACACCTAAAATCAAAGCTCACCTGCTGACGCTGCGGCCTCACTTCCTTACTCGTTTCACTGCGATTTACGTGTGGTCAGAATCAGTAATGAAATTTACAGTTGTACTTGATATTAAAACGCTGTCGATCATGCGTGTTTCCAGTGCCACTAGAATGATAGTGGTGAAGCGAGCTGGCCGTAGCCATATGGTCCTACCGAATGCCGTAGAAGAGCCTCGCGGAAAATGGGTTCTCCCTCCCGCAATAGACAACCGTGCCCTTTTCGGGATTGACGCCTAAGTAACCTTAATCAACAGATGAAACTGACGCTCGGGTAGTACGGATACTCAGTACTCATGTTCACCTTGCCATTACAGAGAAATCAAACAGCAATCTGAAACGTAGCTGGTCAGACGCGTCTCGGCATCTTTGACCAAGTGGGTCGGTAGGCATCAAACAAAGAGAATGGAGTTCTGGAGTACAACTGCATTCCCTGAATACTTCCAATCCAAATGCGTGACGTTACTCTTCTTGCCCAACCGTTCCATATCCAGCCTCCCATCTGTATGTTCCCTTCTCCTGTCGTTCTTCAACATACACGCGTCGACGAATATCACGCTCGGAGCAGCGCAGTTGAACCCAAAACCCATTTCCGATCGTATAATGTAGTGCATCGAAGAGGAAGGCATTTCATGTGGCGGCGACCACTTCGATGGTACCTATCATCGAGTGGGTTGCGAGGGTTCATGTACGAGTAGTGTCCGACGCCATCTTTGTGAATAACGTAGCCATACAGTGTGGTCCTGAAACACCCGGGATGACTAGGAAGGTCGCACCATGGCGAACATAGGAGTAGTTAGTTCCGAGGAAGATGGCGATGGATACGAGAATTTTCGTAATGATGAATATGCGAGGACAACTGTCCGTCACTCACCTGAGATATGAAAGGGGTGTATGGAGTTATCGCTGGTATGATGGTCGACAGTCCGAACGATGGTCGGGAATAAAGGCCGAGCGAGAGCGGTTAAAGTAATGTTGTGCAGGGAAAGGATGAATAAGACCGAGAAAATGGCTCCTTCGAAGATTCTCTGTAATGTCTTCGTGAGGTCGAGACGGTCAAGAACCTGCGGATGGCCGACCCGCGCATACGTCACTCTTGCTATGGCTAGTACCTTCTCCTCTTTGGAGAGCCATCGTACCGTCTCAGGTCTATCAGCGAGGGTAGCGAAGCGTATCAAAGCAATGCCACAAGCGATGAGCCCCTCGATAGCAAGGATCATTCAGCAGCCGTGGAGTAAATGAAAACGAGGTTGACAAAGGGTCTGGACGAAAACAGCCCACCGAAAGCTCCAGAAATAGACGCGATGGACATGTATACCGAAACGCGGAAGGTAAGCTCGCGCCTAGCAAATCATCACAGGGAGTAATAAGTGATCCTAGTTAGCGTCACTCATTAGAAGGCGCCCAGATGTAAGATTCGAGATACTCCAAGGATCAGTGAACAAACGAAGATCAAAGCAAACACCATCAGCCTGAGGCGTGTTCTATACAAACAAGGCTTTTACTGATAGATGGTAGAGGGTGCCAAAGGCGAGTGTAGTCTCGAGGATTAACCAGCTCAGTTTGATTGGCTTGCACAGAGTTTTTGAGGGGAATTGGAAGACAATAGGGACATTCGGAGTTTGTAATCCCGAGGATTATGGTCCCGATAAAAATCAACGGGATGGTTGTTGTAGTCGAGGGTCTCGTAACGGGGGCCTTATTCAGGATCGGCGATACGCGAGCTCCTTAGGGACCTTGAGGACTAAGGAGATATATCACACAACAAAATACACGAATACGGCTGGCTCGATTCATAGGGCGGTCAGAGTCAGTTTTAACCGCAACGGTGCCTTTTCTGTTGTATCGTATTGAGCGAATGATGCTTTGCGGATCTGAAGGCGTATCTAACTGCTCGGGAAGTGATGTGATTGAAATGGTGGGAGTTAGCTTCAGCATTGACGTGAGATAATATCAAGAAAAGAAACCTTGTTGTGTATAAATGAGCCCTCGAGCCATGCCCCACGTCTGAGATGATGAAACTGGTCCTCTTGTGGGCCTTCACGCGATTGGCCCGGGATTGAGAGCTTGAGAAATATAGTTAGAGCCTACAAATGAGTCATTTGCTGTTCATGCAAATAGATTCGAGCTTGCTGTTGGGCCCGTGAGCTTTGTGCTTGAGTAGACATGGTGGTTCCAGACAAAACTTACTGAACGTTTAGCCGGGGAAGTCCGGATTGGCGTCTATGAGGCACGTCATAGTTTTTGAATTGGAACCATCATCTGCTCGCGACATCCATTGCTTTTTTTTCTCCTCTCGATTCCTCAAGTCCATCTCTTTGGAATAAATCATTCGATCTTCTGGTGAGTTGGATTTCAGCTAACCTTCATCAGTCGTTCTAACCGAAATTTACCAGTGGGGTCTGGCCAAGTTGAAGGAGCTACAAAGCAGCGTTCGACCTACGACGTGACTCGATTTCTAGGTGTCATTTGCAGTGCGTATGAACGTACTTGGTAAGCCTCTGTTATTTTCGTTGTTTTTAGTCCTCGTTTGACCCCGATGTTCGCCAGATGCCATCCTGTTGGGGGTGACTTCATACTTATTACTACCCAGCTTTTCGGCTCGAAGTCATGCTATTCACCACACCTCGATTCGGTATTACTCAAGGCGCGACGGCGGCTACCTGGTTCAAGCCCCGATGCATGATGGCATGTCCGAAAGAAATGTTGGCTACGGGAAGGCAATAGCGACGGGTGGATCCTTCATGACTAGCGCGGGACCTCATGATATAGGTGTGTGGCCCTCGTATCTCACTATGAGTGCTAGTGCTAACGTACCCTGCTACAAGAGCCCAACTACTGCCACTACATCGTCACCTTGTAGAGCGAAAGAGAGCCGTTCTCTTCTTAGCCAAACAAGCCCTACCCATTCCTCACCAGCACGATACCGAATAACACGAAACTTTCTTGCACTCGAACACGATGCGCCTTGATACCATTCGCGACACTCAGTATCGAGATTTCCGGTCTGGGGAGATGGCGTATGTCCCAGGCTGGCCCACACAATCTAGCAGCACCCGTATGACTACGTGACGAACACCAAAAACTCCGTCAAGAACTCAACCTTAGACATTCAAAGGCCTCCACTGCGAAGAACGCACGCAGAATGAATAGCAGAGCCATTGGCCCAAATAGCACCGGAACCGTCGTTCCCACGAGCACCGACGGGTCTATTATCGCGGTCGCCACCGTCAACAGCAGCAGCTCTATAGTTACCACCACCTGGGCCGCCTTTTGCACACGGCTCGTCGGACGGGGTGTTCAAGCCAGATGGATTTTGCTGTGTCGAATTTCGCAATGGAGGTGGTCTATGCTCCCAATCGAATTTGACGCGGGTTGATACAGAGTTTGGAGGGCTCACTCAACTCCCTACTCTAGTTGTGCCAGGGCCATGTCTGTCGATGTCGGGTGAGTGATGCATGTTGTTCATGGATTCGCCCAGCTCACCTCCAGTGACTTAGTTAAAGCACAGGCGTGAGTTTGCAAGTTGTCGGCCTACCCCGTCGACTACGGCCTGGGATGCAATTTGAGAAAGAGGATTAATGTTCGCATCGGTGAGTTGTTGAACCGTGGATCTCCCTATTCATATCTAACGATCACTGAACAGAAATATCGTTGAAGATGCTACAACAGTACCAGTTTTCATTAATCTACGTAGGACTCAGCCATGTTCAATAAACCTATATAAATCTAATTTAAACATATCCAAACCTTGAATACAATGATGGAAAACAACAAATCCAGTATTGCAATATTGCAATAGACTAGGAGACCTTTAAACTAGTTTAAACAAGAGCAATCAAAAACAATTTATGAGCGAGCCGTCCGAAGCCATTTGAACTACCTTGAACCACGAAATGAACTTGTTTAAAACGAATGATGTAGACTCGATTGAGCGCGCAAACCAAACAAATAAACCATAGTAAACCACGACCCAGCCCACTTCATACATTTGCATCCAACTCCTCTTTGTGCCGCTTCCTCTTAGCCCTGGTTTCATCCTCTCATACATCTGCAAAGCCCGTTGCATGGCTATAGGGTCGCAGAATGCAGGTTGTGTCGCCCTAGGGCCCAAGGAGACAGGCACTTAGACAACTATGACGACACGGAGAAAACTAAAGACTCTCACCAGTCAAATATGAAGTACTTGTCCACCCATTTGTAGTAACATTGCATTCCTCATTCTTGTCTTGCAACAGTCTTCCCACAATAGTGGGTTGGAATCTTGCAGAGTTAGGATAGATGCTGACTTTGTGGTGCCAGTGATGGTAGGAGGAAGAGCCTGAAGGTGAGACATCCGGTGCCACAACGACATTGCGACATGTCTGTCATAGTCACGTGAAGACACTGGAATTAGAACAATGGAGAGGCCTGTCCATTGCTCCGAGTCGTTGCCAGCGCCATGCCACACACACACCACTTCACCAGTAACCATCACCATCAAGGTAGGGCTACCACCCCATTCTGTTCCCCCGTCCATTTGGTCTTATTTCTGCTGAAAACTCACGAGCCCAAAAGAACAGCGTCGTCGAGTGGGGGATTGAGGAGGTGGTTGACACGGCAGTAGGGGGTGTTACACCCAAGCTTAGGAAGAGGAGAGGGAAGACAGTTGTTGAGTTGGGAGCTGAAGAGGTGGCTGACAAGGTGGCAGGGAACGTCACTCCGAGGCGTAAGAAGAGGAAGAGGAACACACATTGCGACATTCGCTTGGCGCCAGCGAAGGGAACACTAGAGCGGTCACCTGAAAAGGTGTAGGGCAGGAGACATCAGCAGACGTGAAAGAATGTGCAAGTGTAAGGGTTTACAAATGGTTAATCTTGTTCAATCCGGATTTTCTGGTGTTCATGTTTCTTGCATTGTAGTTTATAACTTGTTTAATACAGTTTACTATCAGGTTCATCAGGTGTTACATGGTTCAATCGCCGTTCACATTCGGTCTGAGAGCCTCTAAAGACCACCACATTCACTAGTCTACCTTTGCCCCTAGTTTTAGTCAGTTTACACAAGTTTAATGTAAGTTTAACAATGCAGGCTGAGTCCTACGTAGATTAAATGAAACCTGTTCAGTTTTTTGAAGATGAATCACCGTACGACGCAATCAAACATGACGAAGCTTCCCGCCTTGCTCGAACCTACAACCCAAGCACCAGAACGATGCGGATGAAGGATGATCAGTGAGGGACTTGGTTGCTACCACTCATAGGTACGCTCCTCGTAGAACCTATAAGCGTGTTTGTCTGACCGATCTCCTCGTTTTCTAGACTTCTGGAGACGAATTCTCAAGCACTCAACCGTAGCGCATCACTCCCGGCTCAATCCCTACAATCTAGTGCACTCCGTTGAGTGTCACTCCCAGCGATCCCAAACCCTTGGATGAGACTCAAGCTCGACCAGCCGATACGTTTATCATTTCCGAGCCTGGTCCGAGGTTTCGAAGGTGGACCTCGACGTCTTTTCGGTGCAATATCGCGCCGTCAACATACGACAAAGTGAACAAACCCGCCTCCCCACGAATTGAGACTCGCCCCTTTGCATGTCTCCCGGTCGTCGTCGCTTTCGAGAGGGGAGATCGAAGTTGAAGGCTCGATAGCCTGGATTTTGGCCAGTGTATGCACGGGTCTAGATCTGGATAATACACCTGGTGGACCTGTTATGCGGCTATATGTTGCGAGAGCGAAGGTAGTCGTACGGTGTGGATTGTATGAGGGTATGGAATGGCTTTGGGTGTTTATATTTACACGGGCTTGTATCGGTCGAGGAAGCACTTCTGTTATTATTGCTCTAGACTAGTAACCGTAAAGTAGCACCCCATAGTGATCATAACGGTTCACGATTGCCAACTGTGTCACTTCGTGGGTTCAGGAACTAATTAGCGCCCACAATGGTTTGAATTGCAACCACCACCACCATTGTTTGCCTGTGACATCCGTCTTTTCTCCCTGACTCCTCTATGTTGTCATGAAGTGCCGCTTTTCCCCTATCTTTTTCCTTTCTTAGCGCCCATTTCCCTTTCAGCACCTGTTTGTCACTTTGACGCCCATTTGTTACTTTGACGCCTACCAGATACCCGGTTCCCCTCTCTGCATCATTCCCATCATTTCCTTCCTCATCCTTGTTCTTTCACATCGTCTTCACAACCCATCCTATCCATTGTTTCCTTTGTTCTCTTTGTTCTTTTATATACAACAATTGCTCATTACGGACTCGTTCTTATTCCATACCTGGACTACTATTGTTCTTTCCTTGTTCCCTATTATCTTTCTTTATTCTCGCACGACTCATATTCCAGTATATAAACTAGGCAGTTTACACCTGGTCCCTCATCTTGACCTCTTGTCATTGGGACCAGGTGAGTAGCTAACTTCGTTTCTCTTTACCTTCAATATATCTAACTTGTCATTGGGACCAGTTATCCACCTGCTCTTGCTCTTTGCTCGCTGTCTCCGTCATCTCTGTTGTCGTCTCTGCTAGTCGACTTCTGTCGCTGTTGCTTCTATAGTCTTAGCGTCTAGCGCTTTAGGACATATGTGTAAAGTCCATCCCTTTGGTTTCTAAGTGAGTAAAACTCCAGCTAACCCTCATCGGCCTGTTCAACCGGGTAATCGACGCCAGCTTACCTTAACTATGGGCCGCTGTCCTTAAGAAACCTTAACTTGCCTTAACTTAACTTCAGGTGAGCCCATGTGAGTGGTATGACCATGAATTTTGCAAATTAAATAATTATTTTTGTATTCCACAATTGATACTCTAGGGGCAAGAAACAACCCCTAGAAGGAGGTCTATGGATGCAGTTGGCATAGTCTCCTAATTAATCTTTTCTCTTGCTGACTACGCTGACCCAATTCACACAATGACATAGTCTCATTTCAGTACTCGCTACTGTAACTACTCTTCATTCTTTTAATCAACTAATGTCCTCCACTATGTCTGGACCCTCTGATCCATCCAACACAACCATCTTATGGACAACCCACACCTCGAAAGATGCCCTGATTTCTCAGGACCTGCATGGCAAGTCGCCAGAGACAGCCTACCTGGCTCTGACAATGACACCATCCAAGGCCTTTTATCAGTGTGGTCTGCTGATCATGAGGAGCGAGTTGAACTCTGAGATGCACAAGTGGCTTTGGACAAGGCTGCCGCTGCCGCCAGTGCTGAATCTGAGCACATCAGACTCGAGGAATTAGCAAAGAATGCCAAAACCACAAGGCAGAAGGAAGCCCTCAAAGCCAAGAAGAAAAAACCAAAGCTTGGCAGTTTTGAGCAAGGAAAGTTGGCCCCCAATTCAATCATGCCCAGGCCCCTAGCCTTCGCCAGTCAAGAAATCAGAAACCAGGAGTATGTCGAATTGGATTATTGGACAGCAAAGGGGCTCAGTGCTGCTGCAAAATCAATTCCCAACACTTTGTCCAATGATACCTTCACCTTTCTCCAGGGAGACAATGGTGGTATTACCCTCCAACCAACCCTATCCAACTTATCATCCAAATCTGTTTGCCCTGACAACCAGCTCACCTTTGCTGAAATGTCTACTGCCAAAACCAGGATGCTGGAAGATATTAAACAAGCCAACTGGCCAGATGATCACATTGTTGCCCTGATCACCTTCTTCCACCACCTCAAAAACCACCTGTTGTGTCACAAGGAGCATGGTGAAGAGTTCCTTGTTCAATACCAGGCCAAGACTTGAAAGGAATGGTTCCACCAGTTGAAGGACAACAATGGCAATGCCTTTGACATCAGCTACATTAGTCCAGTACTACTCCTCTCTACCAAGGAGAAGTATCATGATGACCTTTGGAACAAAAAATACAAAGAGGTTAGTGTCTTTGCCCATCTCTGACATTGCATTAGCTGATTGTTTTCATGCTTCTCTCACAAAAAATCTTCCATTCCTTCATGAACTACAATCAATCAATCATTTTGCTGTTCATTGTCTACTCTCATCCAATCAATCAATCATCTCACCCAGCTTGAGGCTGCCACTCTCCTTGCCAGAGGCCCATCATCTTCAAATGTCGGGAGACATACATATTCATGCAGGGAGCTAGCATTGCTGACAGGTGGGTTGACCCACGGTTTTTGCCACTCAGGTTCAAACCAGACCGAACTGTGACGTATTGCCAGTTCTGCCAAACCAGGACCAAAAACTGGTTTTAGCCCGGTTTACACTGCAGTCAACCGGTTCAAACCACCTAAAATTCCACCAAATTTTAGGTTGTCGTGCTTGTGGTTTTCTTCATATATATATACATTTCTAGGTTGAGGACTAATAACATCACTATTTGCCATGTCTTCTATGGGACAATGGGGTGGGACAGTGTTGCCATTGAGTTTCTGTACACAAGATGTGGCATGTGCCACCAAATTTCACCACATTTCTGTGACATGGTTTTGAGGCCAATGCTGGTACCGGCCGTTCTCCAGCCTTTGTCTCTTTCATGTGGTCATTCCCTGTTGGAGAACGGCTGGAACCAAGCCTAACAAAAAACTTAAGAAAAATATGGTTCAAACCGCGGTTGACTGGGTTTTGCTGGTTTGAACCTGGACTGGGGTCTGTTACGAATTGCCCCACTGTTCCTCCTGTTTCCTTGGTCCCTGGATTATTTCCCTTGACTTCCCTTTGATTCCACTTCATTCCATGTCCCTAGTATCGCATTATGGCTCCCTTGATGTTCCAGACCATTCCAGATCATTCCATACCTTGGGTTCATCATTCCATATGATTCCTATCATGATATTGCTGTACTTGACATCCCTTGATTGTTCATCAGATTCTACCTCTCCCCTTTGATGTTCCACATTGTTCTTCATTGTTCTTTCATCTTACTATACTAGGATAGGTTTCCATGACTCAGAATGCTGTACCATTGTCATATATACTCATGGACACCTGTAGATAGTTCCCCAGCTTGTCCACTTCGTCTCTACACCCAGTACACAGTGTTAGATGTTCTGCACAATGCAAGACCTTCTCCCTTCGACTTCTTGACCCTAGATGAGGTGGCCTGAGAGGCCTCAGACCTTAGGCTAGTTCTTGACAGGGTCAGCTGAATGGGTTTCAAACTGGCAAAACCTGAACTGGCTAGAACCAACCCGCACCAAACCCAACCCACCCGTTGGCAACACTACTAGTGTTGCCAGCAGGTGGGTGGAACCATGGGTTTTGCTGCTCAGTTCCAAACCGGACTGAACTGTGGCATACTGCCAGTTCCACCAAACCGGGAGCAAAAACCAGTTTCAGCCTGGTTTGAATCACAGTCAACCAGTTCAAACCAACTAAAATATACAACTTTTTTTACTGTTTTTCTCAACAGTTTCTTGCTCCCCAGAGGTAATGTACTCACAATCTGTTCTATGAGAGGTCTTCAACAACATATAAAGTATAGACTACATACTTACAGTAAGGACCAACAAATAGACAGAGTTGGATGTATGTAATTAACACTGCAGGACAAAAATAGTGTGGAAAAAGAAACTTACAAAATTTTGGTTCCAACTGTGGTTGACCGGGTTGGTCCAGTTTGAACCCAAACTGTGGCCATCAAAGTGGGTTTCAAACCGGCCAAACCCAACCTGCCGGGAACCAACCTGTGCTGAACTTAACCCACCCATTGACAACACTATCTGCCTCAGGTACAACCTCCCCAACGGTTGTCAGGAACATCATGAAGAGCAACACGAGTGCTCTGGATGCGGGAGCTTGTCTCATGGAGCTCAAAAATGCCCTCACACTCAGAAAGACTAATGTCATCACTCCACTTGTCGCCAGCACATGGCATGACCTCCTATCAGCTGCCAACCTTCTATATTGATACCCACATATTCCCAACTCTATTTGTTTTGGTTTCGACATACACATTCCCTGTATATCTCACACATTCTACCACCTAATAGCCACTCAATCATTGACAACAAAGAAGAACTCGACAAGATCATATCCCACAAGTTGGAAGCCAACAGATATCTCGGCCCTCTCATTTGAGAGGAAGTTGAATTTCTTGTTGGCCCTTTTCAATCATCTCCTTGTTCTTTTGTTCCAAAGCCTCATAACCCTGCCAAACTTCGATTGGTACAGAATTACTCCTATCCCTGTATCCCATCCTTGACCCAATGTTCTATCAACTGCCATATTAATAGCAATGATTTCCCTTGTACTTGGGGAACTTCCACTGCACTGTCCTTGTTTTCCATTGCCTACCTCCCAGTTCTGAGGCTGCTTGTCAGGATATTGCAGAAGCGTACCAGTGCTGCCCCTTGCATCCTTCTCAATGGCTGGGCACTGTTGTGTGAGCCTTGGAGTCTGATTTCTACCTCAATTTTTCATTGCCATTTGGGGTGGGCTCTGGTACAGGGGTGTATGGGTCCATTGGTGATGCTGCTGTTGACATTTTTTGCCACGAAGGAATCAGGCCAGTTACAAAATGGGTAGACAATCACATATTTAGCAGGATCAGGCGTGGATTCATTGAGGGTTACAACGCCATGCAAGCAGCCCTACACCAACAAATCACTGCGAGAGGAGGCCGACACCACACAGGAGGTCGTTTCTGGAATGATGGAGATCTCCTTCTAGATGGGAGAATCAAGGAGTTTGACAAAGATATGCAATTCCCTGTTCATGACCTCTCTATCTCCTTGCCTAGATCTACCCACAACGCTCTCTTCACCTACAACCTTGAGGACGTCAACCACGTGTTAAAAACTCTTGGTCTGCCTTGGGAACTCACCAAAGACCACCTCTTTGCCCCAGTTGTTCTGTTCACAGGCTTCAACTGGGACCTTGAAACCAAGTTGGTTTCCCTTCTCCAAAAGAAGCAGGAGAAGTATCTTGAAGCAGTCAACATGCGGTTTGACACAACAACTCACACATTGGATGACACTCAAAAACTTTAAAGCAAACTTTTTCACCCCTCCCAAAGGCCACACCTACCTCACCAACCTCAAATCCATGCTTGGGATTTTGAACAACTGTCCTCACATGCCTTGTACCCCTCCCAAAGGAGCTGGTTCAGACCTAGATTGGTGGAGATCAACACTCACAGGCGACATCATCTCAAGAGCCATCTCTGGGCCACAAGAAGTCATTGACATCAACGCGTTCTCAGATGCAAGCTCTGGTGTTGGTCTGGCTATTGTCATCAGTGGCTTTTGGAGAGCGTGGATGCTCCTTCCAGGTTGGAATTCAGCAAGCAGGGACATTGGGTGGGCCGAAGCAGTCACCTTCAAATTTCTCCTGTACACCATTCTTACCCTCAACAATGCACCCCCAGACTTCAAAGTCTATGGAAATAACCAAGGTGATGCTAAGGCCTGGTGGAATTATTGGAGCAGAAATAAACATGTCAACAATTGCTTCTGCAGAGTCCACCAGTCCCTCCACTCTCATGGCCAAATTGCAGATTCAATTCACACCAGGCATGTCCACTCACACTTTCTCACATTTTTATGAACCTAATTTCATATGCAAATACATCTATTCCATTGAAAACCCTGCAGACAAGCTGTCAACAGGGAAATTCCCTCCTGCCTGCCTCCTTTTACCCCCCCATCCCCATTCCCCCTGTCCTTTCAGACTTTGTTACCAATTTTGACTCTCCTGTTTCCCATTCTCTTTAAAAGCGCAGTGCCCTCCCAAGACCTTGCCTCTCCGCTGAGGAAATCTCATTACATATCAACATGGTCAAACAGCTGGAACAGAGAAGTCACATCATTGCAAGCAACAAAATGCTCTGTTGGTGGAAAGAGAAACATTTAAACCCATGTTCATCACACTCGTCCCTACCTGTCACCAACTCCTCATCCCCTACAACCTCCATGTGCAGCAAAGGACAGGCTATGGCTATGGAAATATACAGTTCGGCTCTGCTATGCTTTGAAACATACCATGAATCTAAACACATCCCAATACCACAGAGAACCCTGGTTTCTCCCATTCTCCCATCCTCCTTCATCACTAGCCTCACCAGATTGTACTCAGGGAGCACAGTAGCAAATTATGTAGCAGGAATCAGGGCATGGCACATATTACATGGGTGCCCTTGGTTGGTCAACTAACTAGAGCTCAACAACTTACTCAAAGCCGCTATGGAACTCTCTCCGCCAAAAAGTTGTCACTGGCCCAGGTCACCATACACAACTGCTACTCTCGCATCAATAAAAAGCCAGCTCAACCTTGCATACCCATTAGATGCTGCCATTTGGGCCTGTCTGACAACTCTATTCTGGGGTTGTGTGAGAATGACTGGGTGTACTGTGAAGAACCTCACCAGTTTCAACCTGGACATGCACATCAAACGATTTGATGTCTCTCACAGCCATGACCACAACAACCTTGCCATCACCAACATCTTTCTTTCCCACACCAAATGCAATCCTCACAGGGAAAACATCTACTGGACAAGACAGGAAGAACCCTTGGACCCCAAGCTTGCTCTCAATAACCACCTCACCATCAACAATCCACCCCCTAACAACCATCTCTTTTCCTACATGCACCATGGTTGCTGCTGTCTCCTCACACGGGATGCCTTTCTAAAACACTTGAAGTTGGCGTTCACGGCTGCTGGCATTGACATTCTTCAATTGCATGGCATACCCATTGGGTCTATGGCCAAATATCTTCTATGTGGATTACCTTTGGAGGTTGTGAAAGTCAAGGAGCGTTGGGCAAGTGATTCAGTCACTCTCTACCTTCGGAAGCAAACTCCAATCATGGTGCCCTATATGCAATCCAACCCTACCTTGCACAAAACAGTTCTTCAAATAGTCATGCCCAGAGTTCAATAGTAACTACTAACCACCACTGTGGGTCATACTCCTACCACTCAGGAATCTCTCACTTTGCTCTGACATGTCATAAGACTCCTACAACTCGGGGATCTTGCTTACATTTTGATTCCCTAGGCTACCATGTTAATCCAGCCGGATGACCTGTAGCAAACACACATGCTATGGACTTTGCCTGTCTCTCATCTGTCTGTAGTAACCATTTCATATTTTACTCTGAATCACCCTACTTGTTACATTATTGAAGCAAGACACTGATCCATAAATGTGCATTATATGGGGGGGTCTGGGGGGTGTGCCCCAGTTTAGGGGTGAGGCTTAGGGGTTAGGTTTAGTGGTTAGGCTTAGTAGTGTAACAGGCCTCTTTTTTAAGTCAAGCTGGGACCGAAAGTGTTGTTAAACCAAATGCAAAAAGATAGAATTCAATAGCCCAAACACAGCAATCCTGACTGGTTCAAAGATATGAAGTGTTGAACATGTTGGATATCATGGGATACATTGTTGACGTGTTGTGTACACATACAACTAATAATAGGACTTGTTCCTAGTTACACTTGCACTCTCATGCAAGTCTCATACTACATATCTACCTTCATCATGAATGACTCTGTAGATATGTACCTTACTCTCATGCACATGCTTACAGCAAATAGCATTAGTAGAGCCTCCAATGTGCGAGGCACAACAGACTGTTATACTTAGCAGACCAGTTATAATCTAGTTAGCATGTATCTACTTATACGTTGCTCACTCAGCATAGGAACTTATGCCTACTTCTAGTAGTAGTATCAGTAAGTGTATTCACACTTACCTACATCTGTATGACTAGTAGATAGGCAAGTAATTTAGTATAAAAGCTAGGTAGAAAGAGGCAAAGAGTCCTCAGTTCAATATATGACTTTACCAGTCTATTGCACTACAACTCAAGCATCTCAAGTCTTCTAACTCAAGTATCACCCATGTGAGGTTCATTTCATCTTACCCACTGTGCATTTACCTATGCTGGCTCAACATGAAGTCCTCAACAGCACAATAGACACCTGAGATCTCCCGATCGAAGGTGGTTTGTCAAGTTGAATCCTCCCAGAAGTAACATGGACTAGAAAAGGTTGACCCAAGTTATCTATGTGGGTTGTTCTGCAACCGTGAAAGGTCCCTACCAGAAGCCTAATACGACAAGAGAAATGTTAGTACAAGACTTGAAATGTTGAACACACCACTGTAGCTTGAGAGACTTGACTGTAGATGGGATTATACAATAAAATGGAACTAAAGTACATCTTAGTCTAGCTACAGCTTATATACTGTGGGAATTGTAATGCGGAACACATTTGGTATTGTAAAGTATTGTACAGTTCATGCAAAAAGTGTATAGTACAAGAAGTCTAGTGAAATAACAAGGGAATGATTGGTGGAAGTATCGCGGTGTAAAGCGCCACTCGCGGTGTATAATAAAATCTAACAGAAAAGTCAAATCCTCCCAACACACATAAGTGTAGCTGAAGGGTGTGGGAATCAGGGATTGGCATTGACTGGAGGTTCCGCTCTTAGCCAGACTGTAGTAGCAGCCTTGAAGGAAATCTGACTCAAGAAATAGCTCAACTATGGCAATCTCAAGCTTCTGAAACAAGTTCTGAAGTCTAATATGGTATTTCGGAAGAGAGGTTCTTAGGTTTGTTTCGGGAATAGGTGGTGTTGTAGTCGCTTCAGAAGTACGTCCTTAGGCTCAACTAGCTTCAGGGTATTCGTCTGCAGGTAGAATGGACAATTCAATCAATCAAACAATAGGCAAAGACCTCAACTAAGTCTGTCAATACCAAAGACCAATTGTCAATGGTTACAATGAATCCTCAGCCCAATTAACTTTGGAAGTTCAACAATATGCTAAGCCTTCAAATTGGCGTCACGGACAAACAAGCAATCAAAAGTTCAATGGATTTCAAGTTCTGCTTTCAACAATGTTCTATCCTTATACTGTTCTAATGTCTCTCCAGAAGCGCTCCCAAGTCTACTAACTACCCAACAAGTGGAATAGCTTTGTATCCTCTGAAAACTTTCATATGGATTGCTTAGGGATTCTTCATGAAAACCCCACTCCTTATATACCCTACAATATCCTAATTCTACTGATTTGAACAAATTTGCTCGATAGCCTGCTTCTGCAGCTGAATTTACCTATTATAGTAGATATTTGTGTCCTAAAGCAATGAACACTAAGACTTCAGATACAGAGATGATGGCAGCAGAAGTCGTCTAGCGGAGACAACAACAGAGGGCAAAGACAGCGAGCAGAGAGCAAGAGCAAGTAAAGGTGTGGTCCCAACGACAAGTTAGATACATTGCAGATAAAGGGGAAGACAGAAGTAACTACTCACCTGGTCCCAACAACAAGAGGTCAAGATGAGGGACCAGGTGTAAACTACCTAGCTTATATACTAGAATATGGGTTGTGCGAGAATGAAGAAAGAGAATAGGGAACAAGGGAAGAACAATAGTAGTCCAGGTATGGAACAAGAACGAGTAACTGTTGTATGTCAAAGAATAAAGAGAATAATAGAAACAATAGATGGGATCAGTTGTGAAGATGATGTGAAAGAACATGGATGAGGAAGGAAATGATGAGAGTGATGTGGAAAGGGGAACTGGGTATCTGGTAGGCATCAAAGTATCAAACAGGCGCTAAAAGGGGAATGGGCGCTAAGAAAGGAAAAAGATAGGGGAAAAGCGGCACTTCATGACAATTTGGAGAGTTTTGTATTATTCTACGCGTTTGGGATCCAAAGTCACCATTTATTATTTGCTTCGGAAGATCCTTGTATTGTGCTATTTGGTGGATTTTGTTTCTCCTTTGCCCAGCCGCAGCTGGTGTATCTTATTATCCTATCTGCTTCCGTCCATGACTCATATCTGTCCATCCCTCAGAAGTACTGTACCCCTCCTATGAAGTTCAGCCCCTCTGCAATTCCTAGGTTGGATCAGAACCTCCTGGCTTCTAGCTTCCGAACGACTGTAATATCAGGTATCCTCCATTGGTGCGAGAGGTATATACTCTTGTCCCTTTGAGAATGGCTAATACCTGCTCCGAAGTTTATCTAGTCAAATTCCTGACGGTCCTTGTGGATCCCAGGTACTGGCACATTTACTCCATTGCTTGCTCCTCAAGGCCACTCTTCTTACTTCGAAAGTCCCTCCAGTTTCAGCCATCTAAGCTAGATTTGGTAACTTCTGAAGTCAAGTTCTAAGTCCTGTTTTTACTCCAGCACAGGTGTTCCACCTTCAGAGGCAAAGTAGTACCTTCAGGGTCTGTCAATCATATTTCAATCACTTGAATACCGGGCCTGGAACAGCTTTTACTGTGGTACCACTTTTCTACTTCCAAAGTAAATTTTTCTCTTGTTCATGAAGTGCTGCTTTTTCCCCTATCTTTTCCTTTCTTAGCGCCCATTCCCCTTTCAGCGCCTATTTGATACTTTGATGCCCACTAGATACCCGGTTCCCCTTTCCACATCATTCCCATCATTTCCTTCCTTGTTCTTTCACATCGTCTTCATAACTGATCCCATCTATTGTTCCCTTTGTTCTCCTTGTTCTCTCACATCACCTTCACAACTGATTCCATCTATTGTTTCCATCGTTCTCTTTGTTCTTTGACATACAACAGTTACTCGTTCCGGACTCGTTCTTATTCTATACCTGGACTATTATTGTTCTCCCCTTGTTCCCTATTATCTTTCTTTATTCTCGCATAACTCACCTTCTGGTATATTAGCTAGGTAGCTTGCACCTGGTCCCTCATCTTGACCTCTTGTCGTTGGGACCAGGTGAGTAGTACTTTTGTTTTCTCCTTTATCTACAATATATCTAACTTGTCGTTGGGACCAGCTATCTACCTGCTCTTGCTCTCTGCTCGCTGTCTCTGTCGTCTCTGTCGTCGTCTCTGCTAGTCGACTTCTGCTGCCGTTGTTTCTATAGTCCTAGCATCTAGCGCTTTAGGACAAAAGCGGCCAACACATGTCAGGGTGATGTGTTGGCTACTTTGTGGTCAGGGGTGGGACACATAGGTGCCTCAAGTATGACCACGATGTTAATCTCCCTGATAGCTCTAATGCTCGCCCCTACGTTTCTTCTCCTCCGATCTATGGATGTTAGAATAGGGTAAAGCAATGTCGCTTTGACGTTTCATGGCGAGTAAAGAGCGCGTGCAACAGAAGTGACAGAGTAGTCACGACTGTGGCGAGATAATGATGAGGAACCGAAGTCAAGTGTTGAACAAAGGCTGAGAGTTCCGAGCAGACGAGTGAGCGAGGATAGAGTGTGAGATTCTGCCGTACATACTGAGTCAGTACAGGTATTTATACCAGATAGACGAAGGTGTGTACGGTAATTGTCCTGAGTCATAATGCGGAAAAGTGATGCTCGGGGCGAGAGTCTGGGGCGCGAGACAAGAGTCGGGAGTTACAGAAAGCAGGATCGAGTCCCAAAGTCCAAGAAGATTGCGATATAACGGAAAGAGAATATTCGAGAAAAAGGTGTGGGTCCGTAGGATGAGTAACGAAAGTGATGTAACGGGTACAACTGCTACAGCGCGATCTTGGGTTTGATCTCGGTCGCTCACGATTTACTTCTCCAACGGCACACTGGAGCAGCATCTCCACAAGATCCAAACGCCAACAAATTGACCATGCTGTGGATGTTAGAACTTAGAAGGGATTTTGGCCTCAGATATCCTCAAGAAAGCACCTAGAGAAGGAAAATACTGTAGAAAAACAATCAATTCGTATGGCATGTGACCAGTGACCGGTTCATACGAAATTGGGAATTCGTATGAACACGCTGTGACGTGTGATGCAGCGAAAAAAAATTCGAATATCCAGGTCCAAAAAGCCAAATTTGGCATGCTTCAGAGGTGTCACAGGGTGGGGCAATTCGAATGGACCCCCTGTGACCTAGTGACCATACGAAAATATTTCGAAAATTTTTGACCTTGTGACGTGTTTTTTTACAGTAAGCGTGACCGTCGGTAGTTGAATGAAAGAATGGCACACCAGCATCCAAGGGGGCCCACCAATTTGAATCCCTGACCGGGGGGTGCACCCCCCAAACAAATTTTTTTGGACCCCCCCCGGTAGATAATTTTTAGGGATGTTGATCCTTTTTCCAGGCTTCAATGTGTGGTATGATGGAGAGAGAATCAGTTGAGGGATGCACAGGAATTCCAACTGGCCTGATTGCCACTCCAGTGGCTCAAAAATTGATTGTACTTACAGCTACCATCCCAAAACAGACCCCGCACTATTAATTATCACCCGAAAAAAGGTTATGTTCCCTCAAGTAGTACAGAGACCCTGTAGTAACTGAAAGGAGGGCAGATGTTATTGACTTTCCGACTTCGCAAAAAAAAATCTGGCACGTGCACTTACCATAAA
>JANHQD010002992.1:18661-48424 GCA_024721195.1 Marasmius sp. AFHP31
CCCCCCCCCCCCCGCCGGTTTGGACCCCTCCCGGAAAAAATCGACCCCCGGTCTTTTTTTTTGATCTTTGGACCCCCTTGCCAGCATCAACAAGGATCCACAACCCAATTGATGGTATCGTTACGCCCATCTTCGGTTTATAACTCTATCGACAGTGACTGACGTTGACCCCATTTCAACCCAACAAGCTCGGACCTCAAGCTTTGAGAGTAAAATATCGGGATAGGAGGACGCAAACCTCGTGGTTGCAAACCAAGGGACGAACAAGCACCCAACAGGGCTTATAGGCGCTAGATTGCTTCGTGAACTTGTGGTTGGAAAACGCCATGATCACTACGAGTGCTATGGTCTTATATACACAGTCTGCATGAACATACTGAGCTACACAAACGTTTCCTCTATCGTTACAAACAAATCAAACACAGATTTTCTCCCAGACCCTCACAAAATCCCCAACATGAAAATTTCTTTGTCCCGGCAGCAAAAGCAAGAGTGACGAAAGGACATTGTCTACAATGACCAACGGAACAGACCAATGCTCCACCCTAACCGAGTAATGCTAAGGACTCGGACGACCCGCCATCAAATTGGAACGATGACAGGCCACTGCTAGCAGTAACAAGAGATGATACGTCGCGGGTGTGGTACCACGGGGAGGCAGCATTGCTCGGACAAGAGTCCACAAGAACGAGGACAAGCTTGTAATCGTCAAGCGGGAATATGGTTATCATGCGAGAACCTCGGCGTGAACTCTACAACGGGATCAGGAAACAGGGATTTAGATCTGCGAGTCTTGGAACATAAGCTGGATGTACTTACAGGTACGGCTCCTTGGGATTTCTGGGCTATATCTGTATTGTGGGCGGATGCGATAAGTTCAACCACGAAAGTATGCCTGAAATGTGCTGGAAGGAGCCCCACGTCCTGTTCAACAGAATATCTTCGCCTCCGTAGCAACCGGAGTTCACTCAGACGCCAGTTGTTTCTGAATAACATCGAGAGATAGCTTACGCTGGTAGCGTTACCCTTCCTCGTCGCCGCTCTCCTCCGTGCCGGGCACACTCTTTTTAGCTACAGTCAAGACTACACATGTTAATGTAGGGAAAGTGTAGCTAAAATCAAATTTTTGTAGCTAAAATGCAAGGTCCTGCGTTGGACCACAGGTTCAACTCCCATGGGGTGCAACCGACGAATACTTAGCTTCTTGCTCAACTGAGGTTCGGGGCTCACGATCTATGTCTCAAAATGTTCCATCCAGTCTATCAAAATTGCTTATCGCCTCCTTTCACCTTACGTTTAAATGACTCAACAGCAATAAGGTGATTAGTTGAGAATAGTAGCAATGGGAGAGGTGTGAGTGCTTGAGTGCCGGTGGGTAAGTCAAGTGCCATTGAGTCAGATTGAGCGCCAACGGCAACCACCCTCTGTGCTCCTCACCCTAAGTTAGGTTGGAGGTAGATGTAGGGAAATTGAAGGCAGTTTGTAGGTAAATGTAATGTAGTCTGTAGTGAGAAGCAGGCTACAGTAGGTAGAACATAAGAAGAGTCAGGTAAATGTAGTGCAGCTGTAGGTAAATATCAGCAAAACATAGGTCAAAAGTAGCTAAATGTAGCTAAAATGCGGCCGGTCGAATTTCTGAGTAGGTAATATGCAGATTCCTGGAGCTAACCTGTAGGGCGGTGTACTTTAGGTTGTAGCTCTGTGTAGGGTAATGTAGCAAAATGTAGGTGAGGATGCAGCTACCATAGGCCGCTCCATGTGTCTTATGTAGGTACGACCGAGCACATGGAGGTTAGGTAGGTTGATTGTTTACGTGGAAAGCATCTCAAATTCCCCATTTATCTTCCCTTATTTTTGTCTCTGAATCTCATTCGGTGATGTCAGTACTTCCGCATTCAAGCGGAAACTCCTGGATCAACATTGAGACTTTCGCACAGCATGTGGATTGGGTGGGCCACCAGCAATTTCCGTGTCAGGTCCGTGGTGCCGGTCTAACACGGAAGTGTCACGGAGCTGACCACAGAAGTATCCCGAACCTGGACTCTGTAATTGCTGTACTAAACCACAAACCTGCCACGGAACTCCCACGGAATCTTGAACCACGAAGCTTGCCACGGAAATTGCTCTATGCCCGAATCGGGTGGTGCTGCCAATCGTGGATTGATCTCCTTTTTCGGGTGTCGTATAAAATGCCAACAGGAAGCTCACCCTCCGAGTACCAACCTTTAGGTTTAATCACTTCGCTCTGGCGCTTTTTCTCTGTCCCTCTGTCGAGTGTACAACTCATAGGAAAACCAATGCTAGGATTTGTGGTACGTCAACTTATCTTTGACTCTCATGGATCTTTCCCCAACTGCCTGCTATGATAGACAACCGCGTGGGGATACCTGACTGGGCAGAAAAAGAAGAGACGAGGACGTACTCGGGAAACCCAGTCTCGTCCAGCACGAGCTCATGTACTCCCGATCAGCAAGAAGCGAACTGGCTTCGCAGAAATGAAGGCCACTGCCATGAGCCAGTGGGACGATGATCGTATGTTTCACTAAATTTGGCGCGTTCTAATAAGTTTTGACTTTTCTTTATCTAGTATCTGATGAAGACGAGCCTACGTCAACAGTAAATACCACGAGTCGTATGCACGAGAGTATAACTATTGATAGGGAAAATCCATTACAGCACGTGAGTACCTCAGTGGCTGGTTTGCCTCAAATCCTAAATCCCTGTTTTTAATCTGCACAGACGGTGGTTGGAACAAAGAGAAAGGCTTCTGGAAGCTCGGCCAATATCATTGCAGGACAAAAGAAACCCCGAGTCGACAAAAGTCCACCTCCTCGCCCCTCTACAAAGCGAAAGGTATCCCAGACATCTGAGAATCCCCCTGCCCCACCGCCAAAGCACGTGCGTCTCCATTCGCCGTCACCTGTACCCTCGAGTTCGAGCTCAATCCAATATGAGCAAACAACCATTGATTACTCTGAAGAACCGCAACCTGACGCACCGGATGGAGCTTACCTCAAGTCGATCCAAGAGCTTGAGCACGGTTGGACGGGGTATCCTCAAGGTAACTGGGCCATGGACATCTCGCATGACGAATATAAGCAGTTTGGGAGTCTCATCACGCATTGGGCTACCAGGAATTCCGGCGGCCATAAAACAAAGGGATCATCCCGTGAAGCCACAGATGTTGCGAAAGGAAAAAGGATCGTCCGTCGTTGTCTTGGGGTCCTCTTGTGCAATAATCCCGAGTGTGGTCTTCTTATACGTCCTAAAACAGACAAGAAGAAGTTGTATCAGCAAATTGGCTCCCAGTGCGAGTGCAACAATTTCGCCAACTATAACGAGGTGTACACACTTCGACATCATCCCTGCAATAACAAGTCTGTGGTAACTATCTGGTCTGCTGGCGTCCACTACGAGAACGGCTCAATTCACCATCACACCCCCCCTCCAAAAATTCATCTTGATCATGACGCTAGGCCACGGGTCGAGACGCTCATCAAGCAGAACCCTCAGGCAAGCATGGCTAATCTTCACGCTGGCCATACTGCTACCGGCGAAAGCCTCGCGGATATCGACTCGAAACTCTTGAACCGCGACTATGCGCAAAAATTGATCGGTCCTATTCGGGGAAACAAAGTGTCGGGTATACATTTTCTGAAGGAGTTTGCCGAGTTTCAGAGGGAGCAGCCACACTTCATCGTTGCTGCGGAGATTCTGGGAGGGATTGCAGTAATCTCGGCACAAACACCATGGATGCGGACAATGGTGTCGAGCCGGCAACGTAGCGAACCTACAGTGATTCCCAAGGGTCTAGATGGCTTGGCGTCAGACGCTGCTCATGGATGGTGGGCAGACACATCTTGTGTTCTCATAACCACCTCAATGTTCTCGCCGGTTCTACAACAATGGATCCCGATCCTTTTTTCATTCTCAGATGGCCTTACGTCTGATCATTTTAAGGCACACTTCTATACGTTGATGAAGACAATTCGCATGGCCCGCAAGGCAGCCAATCTACTGTTTCAAGACGAGGATGTGTTTGGGGTGAGTTCGTTCTGTACAACAGACAATAATCTATTGTTTCTAACAATTGTTATATATCAGGTAATGGATTTTAGTGACGCTGAGTCAAGTGGGTGGATCGAAGCTTATATCCAGATTTACCTTGAAGACCCTACCGACACACACACTTGCAACGAACTCCGTAAACGTGCTGAATCACTTCTCAGAGGTTGCCAGTACCATTTCCGTTGCTCGGTCAATCGAACATCACGCTCTAGTTTGCGATCAAAAGCAGAGCGAAAGGAATTTCGGAAACTGGCTCTCGAGTTGCTCGAACAGGAAGATATCGAATCAGCTCAGCGCCACGGCCAATATATGCTAAAGAAGTTCCCTGATCTTAAGGCCTGGATTACTTGGTGGACCCGACCGGATCACGCACGGAAGCTCATTTTGGGGGGACCAAACTCAAAGCTAGAAGAGTTACCGGCTGTGAAACATGGAGCCGAGACCACAAACGCGCAGGAGGCCATGCACTTCAGCATGTATTCGCATTTTGGGAAGGAACATGGGCTTATGGATGGATTGAGGTTCTGCAAAAAGTATGCTGACATGCGAGAGCGACAGTACAGTGAGAGATTAGGTGAGTTTTTGTCAATCCGATTCATGTAACATCAGTCTAAACACACTTTTACAGTGGGCACGAAACTGTGGGATGGGAAGTCAGCCCTTGCTGAGTGGCAAAAGAAACAGGCGACGATCATGCGCACCAAGAACACTCGCACACCCCGTGCTATCCGAAACCAGAGAAATAATATCAAGACGGCTCAGGCTGATTACCGCCCGCCAGAAAGCTCGCAGTCCTCAGATTCCATTGCATCGGACCCAGGCCAGATTGGTGATTCGGGAGATGAGATGTCACTGTCTGGTGACAATGAAGCCAATGTAGATGTACCGACGAGTGAGCACCCTCACAACTTGGCCTCTCAACACCAGACCCCCGCGTCAAAGGAGTTAGAGATTCAAACAGACAAATTACCAGTCAAGTATGTCGCTTCTGGTCCCAGTATTCCGAGGCATTCATTCGTTTTTTTAATTGTTCTCTCTCTCAGAATCAACCGCCGTTCGGTGAACTTCCCCCCACTGGTCTCAAAGAGTCGCGCCTCCCCGTCTATCTCCAATCCTTCAAAACCTCGGACATTCACCTCTGCGAAGAAGATGCAAGATCTATCAGCTGGGGACCCAGTTCAGATCAAAGTTCGAACAGATGCAACTGGTTCAGTATCCCCAGTTTTCTCGTTAAATGACCGAGGCAATGGGGAGCATCAAGTCACTCTCAGTCGCCGGGTCAGCCACATAGCGAGCTATAAATGGGAGAACAACTCGTGTTGGTTCGACGCATTTGTTGAACCGTTGTTCTGGGCCCTCGGACGCCATTACAGTGCCTTCGAAAGAGCTTTTTCTGCGCCTGATTCCGAAAAGGTCCCATTTTATCCGCTGTTCAATCACTTCCAGCGTCGGGTGCATGCTCATTTATCATGCTTCAGCGATCATATTATTCAGCAAAGGCTTCTCAATGACAAGAAAGCAATCATTTCGTTCCTCTCCGACAACTCATTCACCTACACTACCGAAAACTATCAGAATGACACTGCATGGCTCCAAGGCTGCTTTCGGCTACCTCAAGCTATTAGATTCTACCAGGAGCGGTCAGAAAATGCCTCTACAAAGAAGTTCCCCCCCGCGTTGCAGCTTTCGATGGACCTCCTCACTACCAAATCTATCAGTTTTCGACTGTGTACCGGTGGCCTCACCAGTGTCACTGAAGGAGATTACGCACACTGCGAAATCAGCCCGGTGATCCATCAGTGTGTGAATACGATCAACTCACTGGAGCACAAGGCTTTCGAAGGCAACTTGGAGAAGTGGCTACGGTATCAACTGGACATCCCCCAGAGATCACGAAACCTCTGGACCTTTAGGCCTCTCCTCACCTGCTGGCATGTTAACCCGACTCAAACCCTCTGTCAAGGGTCGGCCTTTGGTGATAGCTTCATGATCGGACTCTCTCTCGTTCTGGTTATCCGCCAGGATGACAATTGTCCTCAGTGGAGTATGCCACACATTCTCCGTCCATTTTCTTCCCGGGAGTCAAAAACCCATCATGTGGAATATCACTTAGTCGGACGTACATTCTTCGGTCACTCCCATTTCGTCAGCCGTTATTCTATTCCCTCTGATAGCAAGTCCGGTCAGCCTTCCTGCTATTTCTTTGATGGTATGGCAAACCAGGGTGTTGGCAGACGTGAAGAGAAGTCGGCACCAGCACTTCTAGGAGGTTATGGTGCAGAGCTCCCCGCAGGATACAACAATTACCGGCCGTCAGTGGCTATATATAGCCTTCGGGGCGGGCAAGCAGCGCAGAGATGGGCTTGGGACAAGCAGAAACACAACTTGAAGATACATCTTAACATTGATATCGACATTCCTCTCGACCGTTCAACCGAGAACATCCCTCCAACAATGACTCGAGCAGATCTTGTAAAGGTTGCCATTGAAGATCTCGAGTGGCTGAGTGAAACCGCTCAACGACAGTACAAGGCAGAGCGAAGTACGCCTACTGAGTTCGCGCTTGAGGCATTTTTGTCCCGCCCAAAGACCCGGAACCCCCGACCCCCGCATCCCGGCGAAGTAATTATTACGCCAGATGGATCTGAATATGACGGTAAGTGATAGTCAGTTAATACTACCTCTGTTGCTCATCAATCAGTATCGCCAGAACATGATTCTTCAGAGTCGGATGCGAAACCTGTGTTCGCTCTTCCCAATCGCTCCCTGGGCTCCTTGTCATCAGTCGTTACATCTGCAAATGAATCCCAAGAGCATGAGGGATTAGCTGGAAATATACAGTAAGATCTCGTGAAACGGCCTTCTTCTCTATCATCTAACCATGTTCAACAAGACCGGGCTCAATGGTTCTTGCACAAGACGGAATTTTCCACTACCCATGTCTGCTCATCAGGAAAAGCACACCGACGACATGGACTGTACGTTGGTGGTCTTTGAATGACCCACATGAAAGTGCAAGACAACAGCCGGATGAGAACTCGGAGGTTGAAACTGATCGTATTGTCGACGCTCTATGGCATAATGTCGCAGGGCGAAGGCATGTTAGAGTAAGTGACCACTATCTCAATAGGTACAGTGAGCTGAAACTGTGCATAAAGCTTGGGAAGTGGAAGACTACCCCAGAGATTTTAGGCGAGCGGCAGAAACGCGATGATTGGCTTAGTCCGGAAACATCACTTCCGTCCACTCCAGAGGTTCACGCCATCCTCCACAACCACTGGACACGCTTCCACAAACTCATTGTCAATCCAAACAATCTCCATGATGAGTCTCTCTATCCCGTGCTGAGAGCTAAGAGTAAACAGGAACATACTCGACGGGGACAACCACAACTTGTGGTACCATATACAGGAGGCCTTTCCCTTCAGCTCCGCTCTTGGATCATCAACTGGTTGTACAATACAGTCCCCGGAGTCAAGAAGATTCGCAAACCACTCTGGATCACCGACGGCGGCCTTCAGGATGCACTCATGATCTGGATAATGGAACGCGACCGAGAAGAGTTTCTAACGGGGTGGAAACCAAAGGATAATGAAGATGAGGAGCATTACCTCCTCGAGAGTGCATGGAAACGGTTGGTCGAACGTACAGGAACGTCGAAGGACCTGGAATCAGGCGATGGTCTGATGACTCCGACGAGACTAGGTGAGGAGTACAACCTACTGAAACATCTCGAGGAACAACTATTCGATTGCTCGGATCGTGCGGGTCATGCGGGAAGTGAACAATGGGGCTTGGATCAAGGAATCAACCAGGATAACTGGAGTCCGTACCATTTCTTTACCTACCTTGGCTCATCATCCCGCAACGACGAAACTGAATATGAGGTGAGCTTTTGGTATTTTACTCCTTGTGTCACGCACTCACAAGGACTTATGCTCGTAGCCTGGACCTTCTTACCACCGGGACATGTACACACTGACATGGAAACGGGATGAGGAGGCTCGGAAGGCAGCAGAGAAGGACAAGGATAGGATACAGCGTGAAAATCGGCCACGGCCAAAGCGAAAAAAGATGCAAATTGGTTGATCTTGTAGCGGATACTTTTCATCGCCACTTCAGCACCTTTGACATTGCTCTGCTCTGTATAGTTTAGGGAAACACGCCCTTGATTTCGCAAATGTTTGTCTAAACTTTTTGTGCAGAGTCCTAGCTCTAGTCTCCGACCGCACGTGAATACACGCAACTACCCGCGACTACATCGGTCATAAGCACTTGCCTGTTTGTCACTCTACGTTGTTGGAAAACCAATCCCCTTGATATAGCTCAGTCGTCGAGTCTGGACCGGAAATATCATAACCAAAGAAGATCGTCGTTGAGGTAAAGTAAAAGATGAAGGAAGGTATCGAACCTGAACCTACGGCTCTAGATTTATACGCATATAATCAGAGCATAGGAAGTCTCCGTAGGTATGTTGAACGTGAGTGTAGTTAAATGTAGCGAGGCTGTAGTAAAGTAAAGTAGAGGCGTAGGTTGATGTAGTGGTAACGTAGGTCATTGTAGTGAGGTGTAGTTAAATGTAGTTGAAGGGAAGGTAAATACCTGTAGTCCGGGGTCTGCAGCTAAAAAGAGTGTGCCCTTGTGGGTGCCCATACCACCATTGTCGAGTGGGGGAAATGTCGTGACGGAAATTCTCCTCGGACTCACTGCCGGTTTGTTTGGCGAGTTGATGGGGCGAAATGCTACTAACGACAGACGGAAAATGACTACGATGAGGGAAGAAGAATGTCGTTTGGGAGATGAAGTTGTGAGGTCGCGTATCCTTCTGGTACGTAGGCGTACTCAAGTAGAGCTCGGGTGAGTCCTTTAGAAGGCGTATTTCTCACGGGGAGCCGCAAATCTCGGTTGTCTATGGCCTGCCCATCATTGGTGGCGTCATTGTTATGGTGGAGATCCTAAATGTATGTTCCAGCTGTTTGCGAATCCCTAGAATAATTTCGCACGACCCCACCTTAATTGATTTGTTTAGGTCCAAATAAAAGCGCGTGGCCAACTGAATGGTATCGCGTGGCGACTGGCGCGACTCAAGATTGACTGACACCATCCAACCGCGACCACCGCGACCAAAAGGCTGTAAAAGCATTCTGGAGAGCTATACAATGGTCATGGGCTAGTGAACTTGGCCGCGAGAAGCCAATATGGTGCGTAGGTACTCACTTGAGCTAGAAATTTGGCCATTGCATTTGTTTGGTTGTAAACAGATCATCAAAGGTCGGTGTCGTGCGAATCATTCTAGGGATTCGCAAACAGCTGTCACAGATCAGTTTATAGCTATCGGCGGGCCAAGGTTGTGGCACAGCTCAAATGAGATGTGAGATTGGCCATCTTCATCGTAAGGCCAGTGGTGAAGGTACGAGGCTTTCCTACCGGGCAGGGTGAGGGGAGGTGAATGAATGAACAAGAAAAACCCTGGCTGCTCAGGTCATCGTTTTAATTTGGACTGGGATCTATCGATATGGCCGAGCAAAACCGCACGAGGCACAAGAAGCTCTGATTGCTGTTACCCAACAGAAAAGGTAGCAGCACGAGACAAAAACGCACTGCAGTCTCTCAGATCATCCTCCACTGAGACTCCCGGTTCATGAAAAATACATGATGCCTGGGAAAGCCGGGCATCTGCTACATGCCAATTTGACCCCAGTACAAACTCGCCTGTATATTCAAAAAGCCGGAATCTACTCGGGTAATTCAGACAGAGTGGCCTATACATGAGCTATGCTTCACTTGCCTTGTTACTCAGATATTCTCGGTCCTTAAGGAAAATGCCATGCATTCAGACATTATTCGCGGTGGCAATGGGAGTTTTGGTCAGAGCAGAAAATACAGTCGGCTCCGCGATCGATTCAGAGACTTCTTCCTCATGGCCAGCATAACGGATAGCACATAGGAATGAGCGATCAAGCACTCTTGATTTTAAGCCGGCCAAGAAGCGCAGGAAAATATTTCGCTGAAGAAAGTGGTCGAAGGCAGATTCTTTACTCCCAGATGCCACCAGTGGAGATAGATCTTTGGCTTTAATAGACCACGACAGATCAGTTCTCTGTTGGGGTCCATCCACACCACTTCGTATCTACAGTTCCATTGGACCTAAACAAGAATTGGTGAGCTGTCCGATCGCAAAACTATGGTCACTTACACACAAATCATAGAGAAAGATATCACCCAACCACCCCACATTTACCTTGAAGGGTGTGAGTGGTATAAGGTCTGAATTCATGTCCTCTTATCGGCTATGGAACTCCTCGTGAGCAAGCACCTTACTGTGCTAAAGAACCAGTGTGGGAATCGTTCCAGTGTCGATAGCATATACCCGGGCTGCTTCACACGACCTGAGAAACCTTCCATATCCAGACAAGTTAAGAGTTCAAGTCGACGTACATTTGTCTCGAAAGCATGCGAAATTCCTCAGTAAATGCCTATTAATATGCGGCTCAAAACTCGACTTCGAATTGACCAGATGAAACGGACAACGTACTTCCCGGGCATCTGGCCCGTTATAGCTTACCACTGTAACCTTGCTCTCCATTCCAGCTACTGGCACCTTGGCAGTGCAAATTGTGACTTTGGGTGGGCACAAATACTCCTCCCGCATCGGACAATGACAAGTTTTCGAGTGGTTGCGAAGTTGGCAGACACTTTTAAGCCTGCAAGTGTCGCCACGCGTGAGTTTCCAAAACTGGATACGAGGTTAGGTCTCTGCCTAGTTGCACGTTCAAAAAACTAACGACTCACATCGTCAATATCGGTACGTTCTTCTTCCTCTCGAGGAATCTGGTGATAATAGTTGGACTGGCCTCCGGAGACTGGATTGAAGCTCGCGCCATTGATCGAGAGATTCGCGCATTAGAGAAGAAAGTCTGACTCCTCATCCTGTGACGTGCCGGAGATGGAGGTTCTAACGAGACGGACCTTTATATGTACCAGGCAAATACAAGGCTGATACGAGGCGTTGTATCGAAGTTAATTGAGTGTCACAAGTTCTTATGACCGCAGCAGCGCTTCTGCGCCGCTGTCACCAAATATGTACATATAAAAGCGCGGGCATTTAATAATCTATACCGAGAATAACAAACCGTTACCGCGGACAAGTGTTGAACTAAGTTTGAGCTCGATGGAAGAGCAGAACGATCATAAAGTATTCTCCCGGCCGAGGGGATAGGAACCGAGCAAAAGCGGGCTGGCAAAACGACAGCACGGTGCAAGCACAGTATTCAGCGGTTGGGTGTACATTGATTACGGTAAGCACCACGGCTTTGAAGACGATCTGTAGAACATGCGAGATACGAGCAGGGGTGTAAGGTTGCATGATCTCCGTCATAGTACCAGAAGAATCACGGAAGATGCCCTCGGCCACGATACAACTTGCTTGCTGGGATCCATCGGTACGTTGCTAAGGATACCTTTCCTGATAGAACCAATAAGACTGGCCAGAAATTCGCTAGTAACACAGAGATAGATAAGATATGCTGACCTCTCAACTGAAAACTAGAGGCACTCGCCTTCAAGATCTTTTTATAACCCAATTGATCATCTCCTGATCCCGGTAGTAATGAGACTCATCGTATCGATGCCCGCCCTCCCCTGCGGCCGTGATAAAAGGTGCACGTACGGCTGACAGGCGTCCCTGCTCGTCGCATCTCGGGAAGACTTCTCGTAACCTCGTCAAATCCTCACTTGTCTCCTCATCCGAGTTGCGCAGGCCATGAGAGAGGGGAACGATCACCTCGATGGCCACGGCAGTGAACATGCTGGATGAAAGAATAATGTCTATGGCGTCCCATTGTGGCACCAGACGGCTAAACCCATCTCCACAGGCGGTGAGGACAATCTTTTGGAGACATGGTGAGGTGAGGGTATTCAACATCTTCGGAACTGTCTTGAGGAGCCGGGACTCATTATCTGAGAGGTCCCAAAAACTGAGTATAAGTCGCTCGAGGCGTTGAGCGTCGGAGAGATTGTAGGGAGTTAAGTCTGAAGAAATGAATATTAGTACAATGATGACTCGAAGAAAGAGCGGATATGGATATGACCTCTCTCGCCGGGCCTTTCTACGTGAAATTGATCGAGTCCGATATGTAGACATCGCAGTTCGGGATTATGAACTAGGAATTTCTCGATGGCTGGGGTATTGAAGGTGGAATGTCCGTTTCCAATGTGTGCTTTGTGGACCGATAGGCTCCGAATTCTTTGGGTTAAGCATTCCTGAAGCCACCGTTCGTAGAAGCATGCCGCTCCTATGGGAGGTCTACGCCAGACGCCATACCAGTCGCTAAGCATACCTCCATGCTGCAACATGGTCAGGGATACTGGGGGGGGATATAGTGAGGGTGGCAGGTCTACGACGGCGTCAGATTTTCGCACAGACTCAGTGCGCAGCTTTAGGACGTCCAGGTATGGGAACGAACGTATGAAGCCGATCAGGACCATGGGTTCCTCGTACAACGTCTGTATCTCGAGTTCGTGAATATGATTAAAAACGGTGGTGAAGGTCGTGTAAAGGTTGTCACTCGTGCTCTTGATATCGAGGAATTTGCCATAAAACACGACAGAAAGCTTCGTGAGTGACGGGAATTTCCCGTCCATGTCCTTCACGAGCGATTCGATGTCGTCCGGCTCAACCACCGGTTGTTCCTGGTGATGCATTATCTTGAAGGTCAGCTCCTGAACAGATTTTCTGAATGTCAGGTGTGCTGATCCCAGAGCTGAGACAAAATCGAGGAGCTTTTCTGGTGATCTGATATCGAGAATGAGATGCTTGAATAAACGAGGGCGGCAAATGGGAAGCCAGGAACGGCAAACAAGTGAGCATGATGGCATATAGGGTGCATCTAAGGCGTTGAGAATCGACTCTAAGATCTCGAACGGTACTTTGTCGTTGAGGTTACCCTTGATCATGGAGGTGATGGTCAACTTCACTTGGCCCGGAGTTACCGTTAGAACGTGATCCGGATGTGATAAGATGTTACGCCTACTCGTGATGTGACGTTTTAATCTTGTCCCCTACTCTCATGGTACCAGTCATCCACCTCGCGACTGCGTTCAGAGTGAGTGATCTTAGCTTCATAATCCTTGTTTATGAGCTTGATAATTCCAAGTATTTCCTCCCATACAGCCTAAAGATAGATCGAAAAGCAAGGACAGGCGGATACTGGGAAGTTGTCAGTGCGTATCGAGCCTTTGTTTCTTGATTTCCCTCCGTGTCAAACCCAATTTCCAGATGCCTGCACTGTGCAGGCCTAATGAACTCTGCAAACTGTTATCTCCAAATTTTAGTGCCATTCAGAAATCAGTAAGTACGCCCGGGAGTGCTTTTCCAGCAATGATGCCTAACGAATGCTCGTCTCTTCTAAGGCTTTGTTCCTTTAAGCTTTGTTCTACGACGCGAGCACAAAGTGGGAGAAATCCGGCTCTCCCTTTGCCCAGTTTTGTCGAGGAGATTGTGCGTGGCGGTGGCAAACGAGAGCGTAGGTGAACGATGGGATGGAATGTCGAATATTGGACCTTAAACACACACAGTATGTCTCTCCCTCAATATTACGCCGGAGACTGAGCTCATAGTCTCATAGTATCAGACAAAAGCGTCGCTCGTTCGTCATCACAAACCCTGAATGAACAACCCTTCCGCAACCGCCCATTTGTTGACAGTTCTTATTCTGCCGCGCGAACGTATGCCCTCGCGTTCTTCACGCTGTCACCAACATTCGTGCTCGCTACCAATACCTCTCGCTTACATATGACAGCCGTCAGCACTACCTCACATCGCCACTACTATTAAAACTCACTCAAATTTGAACGGTCTCGATGATCCCAGCGCCTACTGCACCCTGGCTTCCGGGGTTAAATCTGGGACGCGATACCTCATTTTACATTACGGTGAATAACCTTCGGGCTCCAGTACACCGTTTCTGCTAGAGAACAAGCCGTGTCAGCTCCACACTCCCCCAGGCAGATTTCCTGACATCGACCTTGGCTGGCTGTAAATCGATCACATCGCCTTCCACTTGACAACCTTTCGATCTCAGTGATCAAATCCATCGTCCCCCTCGTCTCCAGGCCTCGCTACAGAGCCTAAATTCGTCATTCTCCCCATGGTCGTTCTCCTCGTTCTTGTTGCACAGCCACCCCGCCAGTTTCCTTGTTATCATCGAGTATCTCTCCCAAGACGGCGCTCAGCCGAGCGCTCTTTAGCTCCAGAGCAGGATGGGAGCGACGCCCCTCGCTTGCACCCGAACGGCTGCCCGTTGAGCTGAACGTTGGAGAACGAGAAGGGAGGATAGGATTAGGCGCCCGTATACTCGGTGCTTTTGGTTCAAGCCGGACCAGCTGCTGAAGAGATGGATACTGGCGGATTTTCTTGTTGGGTTGTCATCGCGGGTATAGGCTGCCTACTGCTGGGGTCTTCGCTGTCTACTGCTGGGGTCTTCGCTGTCGTAGCTTTAGAGGCCCCTTTGGGTTACGGATGGTTCATATATCATCCCAATTGCGTCTACGCGTGCTGTACCAATGACCCCAGAATCACCAACCGATAGGTTTGGTGCATATCCATCATCTTTGAATTTTATCCGCAATTTGGCATGGTGATACGTATTATATACATTTTGGTGCGTTCTGCTCCCTCATTCTCGGAGCTAGGCTCATCTAATCTTTCATGTGCAGGGAACATTTGAGGGCCAAACTATCAGGTAGTTTTGATGACGCAAGTTGCACCTGAGGGCGATACGAGCATCTCCGCTACTCAGTAGAGCAATAGCACCGACCCAGAGCTATATTCTTGCCCTGGCTAGGTTATTGCTCTCCCTTGTCGCAACGTGCGAGTGGTATACATGCACGGTATCTGTCAGAGCGCGGGGGTTGGCAGGGAAGAACGGCCTTCGAGGTTGAAGTCAAGGCAGAAAGACCGTGGCTGTGGTCGTTCGCGGGAAGGGCGACCTTTTCGACGTCGACACCCAATCTCGTCTGGGTTCACTTTTGGGATAAACTATCGCCTATGCGATGTGGTGAGCAATTGTAGGGCTGCGGTGTGCCGTCTTGCTGGGAAGAGGTGGATCCCGCTGGCCAAATTTGTATTCTCCCGTCATTAACCTGTAAAAGCTCTATGTAGATCATATCGTCTTGCCCGTTACAAGCATTCGACTCTCTGTCTCTCTCGGTGCACAGCCATCCTGTCAGTTTCTCCTCGTCGAATATTTTTCTCAAGGCAGCACCCGGCTGAGCGCTCTTCATGTGGATATCAGGATGGGACTTATAACCATATATTGGCGTCATCGTTTCACGCTAAAGGTAAGTATTGGAGTGTACGTTGAGGTGTTGCAAGTGAAGTTAACGGATATGACTTTCGGGATGGTCTACCGGCGCTCCAATTACTGTGCTGGATTGAGTCACGCTAGAGCTATCATCTATGGCGGTTTAGGAGAAGATAGATTTACTCACTGAGCTGAGACTTAATAGTGATTGCGTGAGCCGCGACGTATCCACCTCGGCCAATAGGTAGACCAGTCGAAAAAGTCCTATCGTGCTTGAGTTACAGCACAGTTCAACGTTCAATTAGATGCAAACACTTAGTAACCTTTATCTGTGTAAACTATTACAATAGTGGGCAGGGAATATACATACAGAATACCTACAGGGGTTCCTTCGCAAGAACTTGATCCATACTACTTCGAACCACCCGGTCAATGACGGCCTGGAAACGTTTAGTCTCGGGGGCCTTCCTTTATGATGTCTAGCACAATGTTTTCCGTGATTGACGTGGTCGTGTGGACTTCAGATATGTGATTACTGCTCAGGCAGTTCTCGGAGGTTTGTGTTTCTTCATTCGGGGCGTTCGCCCGTACAATCAGGAGTGTCGGTGCAATCCCCTAAACAGCATAGGGAGTGAGAGAATTAGCGCTCTGGCGTACAACAGATAGCGTCTACTACTCACTGCAACCTGCATCAGGCAAGACTGCACACTCAACAAGTTGGGTAACCTAGCGAGGGCACAGGCAATGTACACAAACCACGCGATGAGGTACATCAAACACGATTCTATCCTGGTAAGAGGTGAATAACGAGGACATCTGGGTTCGCAATCGAACACTCACAAAAGCGCCGAAACGGTTCGAAGTCGATCCGAAGTGCTTGTCGATAACATCCTCGGACGTTGTGCGAGAATTTTACGTGCTATTAGAGTCCATTTGTTAGCTATACATCAGGTCATTCCACGAAAGGAACATAGTCACCAATAACTAGTGTCAAGAACCCATCCATGAGAACATGAAGCGCTATAAATGCCACCCCGGCGATCTCCAAAACTCTCCCCGCGGCGGCGCGTGGTGCTGAGTCCAGCGTTTTGGTCATAGGTAGATTCATGTCGGATGTAAATTGAATCTCCCTGGAAGATATTGCCGAAACAACTGCCGAGGCTTTTTCAAACAACCAGGTTAGTAGATCGTAGGTATTGCGTTATACCGGGGGAAAGGCCTCACTCTCTACCACAAGGCAGAAGGTAAACAAAGCAGCCCCCTGCCTCTTTCTCCGCCACGCGCAGATGACGACACATCGATATACCTCCAGAATTCAGGAATAAAAAATCAAAACTAGAACTCCCGAGGGTTTTGAAGTTTACTCACCAAGATACTATCTACAATGAGGCTTTTAGTCCAATGACCAACCAGGATCACTGAGTGAGATTATGGGAGATCTGTCACCAAGTTTAAGCTCACCTCATTGCCCACAGAATTACAAAACTGCAGACTCTGCGGAGTTTCTTCAGTGAAGAATACGATTAGGGTAAACGTTCCTAACACGCTCACTGCAAAACGTTCTGGGCCACCATCGCCCCAAGTGTGCACTTCACCCCCGAAATAGCGCAGAAAGCATGCCTGGTGTTGATGATGTCTGATGTCAGGTTTATTGGAACGCTGACCGAAGACAGGACAAAAAGAAAAATGAGGGAGAGTCGAAAAAACCGGTTTCCACCGTCGTTCCCCCGCCCGCGCCTTTTCACGACCATAAGACCGATCCGGAATAGAAGGACATTAAAACCGTAGAGGAATAGGTGGACCTAGAATACGTGAATCAACACGAAGCCCGGGAAGCGTACGCACTCACCGATGTAGCAAGGATCGGGAGTAGTATCCCGAAATTGTACTCATGTTCAGCAGAGCCTTGACCTACTACCTGGAGAATGGTGCTAGTCGAAGTCATGTCGGGGGCGCAGACGAGCCTTGGACGTCAGTGAAGGGTCCACAACACGACCTTACATTGACTATAAGACTCATCCTGTTCTGATATTACCTAAGAGTGCTCGGGAGCCGTCTATCCGATCGGGCAAAAACCTTGATTTGGCACGGGATGATGGAAACAGACAACGCCACCTTAGGCAAGTGAGTTGTTACAAGTGTCAGCCACCGGCACGATTGACCCTCCGCCCTCTTTAAGGATCGATGCCTCCCGACTGTAATATACAGGAATACAGAACAGTGGACTGGAGACGAGCCAAGACGTATGAGGCACAGAAGAGAAAGAAAGAAAGGGCCATTTGGGTTGACAGCACACCCTCCTAGTACCTGGCGCCATTTTCCCGGAATCAGGAACTTCAAAAACACCCGTAAGCTTATCTCCGCATTGCCTCATTACTCCGACTTATATGTTGGCAGTGCACGCTGTAGTTTGTGAAGACATCCAAGTGCATCCAGAGTCGTCGTTTACTATCTCCGCCCCTCCGGATACCGCCCTCAGGGAGGACTCGACCCGAAGTTTGGCCAGTCTCCTTTCTCGCTCTTTTTGAACGGGAGAGCCGCCAAGCTTAAGTCTGGACTAGACGATATCCTGAAATACCATGATTGATGGTGTTTCAGAGTGCGTGTATCTCGGTGATGATCAATAATATCCTTCATTTCGCGGCTGTGAGGCTTTAGCGGGATGCGCCGTGCCCATCGTGCCTATAGAAGCCTAGCCCCGGCTCAACTCCCCTTTGAAATCGAATAAGACCCAAGGAGTTAGCGACGAGTCGGCAGCCCTTGATGATGGTCTGGCGCTGTGTCCTGGGCCAAATACATCGGTAACCATTGAAAGAACATATCCGCACCTGCTATAGATCGGCCACCGACTCGGAAGATCAGTGAGAGTTATGTTCATGATAATTCCTATCCGGTAATTGTGATCAAAATGTCAAAGTGACGCTTGAAAGTGATCTGGTGGTCGATGCTCTCATCGAAACTAGGCTCATATCAAGGACTGACCGATGATCAGAGCAAGTAGAAGATTCGCCAGCAGTATAAGAATATGGACAGCGGTGCGGACCAGGTTATCAGTAGTACACATATCCCAAGATCCTTATTGTAGAATGTTATCAGGCTCGAGGCCACGCTCGATCGGAAATTCGAAAACCTCCTCCACAACATATGGTTTATTCTCGTTCTGAGGCAACAACATGATCTGGCATTATTCGAACAGTAAAGTACACTGCCACAGGCGGAACAACAGAAGTAGGAGATGGAAACTTGGGCTCTCGTGGTACGGAAAGTAAATCGACTAAGGCTGACACGGTGTGTCGAACGACATCGGGCTGATAGATGGGAGGCGGATCGTCTTTTTTGGAGAAGGTTGTTCCCAATTTAGAGATATGGAGCTGAACATGCTATCCAACTTGTGCCACGAGATCGTAGCACCAACTTGAGCAACGTGGTTCATTTGAGGAACGAGCAGCGATCCAGTTTGGGGATAACTAGCAGCTCGGAACCGGAGGTCAAAAACCTTTCTCGTTGATCTGGTCCTGTGGATTGCCATAAACGTGATAACGTTTCAGCCCATAAACCTGTCACCAGATGTCCTTCATCCATAAGCTTGAGCGAGACTTGAACGAACATCAGGCGGAGATAGGGATCTGATGCGATGGCTTTGCAGTTCTCGTCGTCCGATTGACCCAGATTGACGACGACTCCAAACTGCGATTGAAAACGTCCTTCCCTTCTACTGGTATGATCTCGTCTACCAGGATAACCTCCCACCCGATGAGTACCGGATCCAAGATCCAATCAAGTCCCAGTTCAATCTTGTAGCAGCTTTTCCCGATGACCCAGCCGTACCCACGTCAGAATGGGATGCCATACACGCAAAGATGAGTAGGACAGTTGTAATTTGGCTCGATGGACGTGAAGGACCCGAAGGGGAGTTTGACGGCCTGTTCATTCTTCAGGTAGCTGACAGCGTTGGAAGTAGTTTGAAAACGACATCTTCTCTCGTCGATGAAATCGTAGTCAAAAACAGCGGGGTTCACAGGTCGTTTGCCTCTGGTACGCGCAACAGGGGTTGTTGGTGCACGACGAACGCTAAAAGACCAGTTTTTGATAATACCTCCGTGTTCATGATGGAGAGGTTGTCAGGATAGTTTCGTTTCGAGAGTCTAGGTGGTGGGTTAAAGCTGAAGTTCAACTTTTGAGTCACCGTCCAAGTCAACTTCTCACGTGCCGGTGGCAGTGCCTACCTTTCCTCCGCGTACCCCGAGCTGAACCTCCCAACATGCCGAATGAAAAACCGACCACAAATCGATAACGTATGGGCAGCACATTAGACCATATAGACATATAAATTGATATAAAAAAGGAAGTAAGGTTGTGTATAAACGTGATGACGAACAAGATAGAGTTGGTACATGTTGCATCGTCAAGAATATCAAGGGGGCCGAGAAATAAGATATCCTGACGGGGCGTAGGGCGAGTTGGACCGGCAGACAAGATTCCATTTTGTCTATAACCCCGAATAGCGAGCTATCGATCCCTCCTCAACCACATGAACCGATTCCTTCGTGAACCCTTGGAGATTCGAAGCGGTGGTCACTGTTCGGGGTGCTAAGCGTGATAGCTACCATCAAGAGCACCGGCCTCCATCCAGTGCTCCCAGGCAGCGCTCCAGCTTCGCACATGGAACCAAGAAGATAAGAGGGAACCGTCGAAGATGTTACAAATGCGATCATAAAGGGTACGGGGGGTTGATGAAGGCGCGTTGTCACAATCTTCTCTGTTGCATGGACGCTGTACCATTCGCGTCGAAAGCTGGAGGTGAAGCTGAAGCTCGGTGAGTGTGCGAAAGCTAAACATAAAAAAATATAGCGTACCTTCCCCCATCCAGTGCAAACTCTTCTCTCTAAGGACGTGAGAGCGACCCAATAGCCCCATGAGCCGTCTAGCTGGTCTGCCAGTACCCGCCGTTTCTGCAGTTTCTCACAAGAGTCGCGCCTGATCCTCGTGTTGATTTCCTCTGTCTCTCGCTGTTGAACGGTTTGAAGGCCGCAGTATCTGACAAACTTGCTTAACACTGAAGAAAACGTACGCATTCATCCTCTGGACACGCAGTTTGTGACTGTCGACGTGAGGGATGCAAATTTTGAGTAATTCGGATATGGACTGTTGGAGTAGAGCATCAGCGATGAGCAGAAAACTATTGAAAAGAGGAAAACGTACCTCCCACCCAAGCCTATTCGACCATCGTCCAAGAAAATACCAGCGTCTATTGCAGTACACCCAACGCGTTCAATTTGAATCGATTTTCCTATAGCAAGTTTTATCGATACGGAAGCTTCCGGAGACACATGAGAACGCACCACAATGACCCAAATTCTCGTTTGACTTTCAGGGCAGAGTCTCGGCGTCCATTCTACCGATCCTGCTCTGATTTGGCCGCTGGCGATAGTCTTAACAGCACATTCGAGAGCGCACTGAGACTAGGTATCTGAATAAAAGCCCAGTGATACTTCATTGAGCTATATGCGTATGGAGAGTTTTGCGAGAAGGGAACGCTGGCGTTGTTCAGGATGAAGGCAAGATGGAAGAGTGTCACAACTCACGCGTGACACTCGAACGTTTGAAGTTCGGCAGAATCCGAGGCACGAGCGGCTAATGCCGAACACTTGCCGAAGGCCATTCCTCGGTCCAATCGCCACCAAATCATGGCCCCAGCTTGCCCTCTTCAAAATCGCGCAGTGAGGTTGACATAATCATAAGCTCCTGGTCCGTTATTCTAGAGTCACTTTTGAGTCGCAACAGACCGGCCATGCCAACATACCAGGTGAATAGACCTGCTTCGACTCTGTAAAGCTGGTAGGACTATTTGTCCCGATCCTTAGGTCGCACCGTATGAACACGACAAGGTTTAATAACCAAGCTATGTACAGAATACAGTGAAACAAAAAGATGACTACTATTTGGTAAGCAAATGTCTTTTATACGTGCGAGGTGAGGTCAATGGTAAACATAAGTAAATACTGGAGGAGACGTTACAGACTCTAAGATCCAAGTACTCATCCCCGTTCCTGCAAATTTTTGATCGAGTCCTTGTCGCAGTCTGACGGGACAGGATGATTTCGGAATCCGGATTCAGTGTACAATCATGCTCAGATAACGTTGTTTCAAATTCTTGACGTTAGCCATCGTCGTGATTGAGGGTCAAAAGCGCGGCGCTGAGGTCGGCGACGAAAAAGAGTTCAGTGTGGGTGTGGGTTGCAATTCCAGCCGGTCTCGTCTTGCTCAGGACAAGGTGGCACCTAACGGGCTTGGGTAACCGAAATGACCGGGCTGTTCTTAGGCCATAACCATCATACCCACCGGCACGATCAACACCCACGGAGAGTGTTTCAAAAGCACGGCTATCGACAATACCAGACTTTCGGTTTTTCTATACGTGCTATCTCTTCTCATCTTTGCAGTCACAGCCAACTGGGGTTCTCGGTTGTCTAAGGGCAGAGAAAATCTTTTCCATTCAAGCCAGGGATGATGGAGCAAAAAGTGTTGAGACATCATTGACACCGCCGAAGAACAGTTCTTCGTCATCGAAGGCTTCAGCTTCCCTTTGAGAAGCGGGTCTCGCTGAGGGAGTCAAGAGTTCAGGATGTCTGACGCGCAATGGCTCTGACAGCAGTTCAAACGTATATTATTCAAAAACAAATCGAAAATTACCCCACCCTGTATCCGTATCTTCAGCTATCATGGGATATGATCCATTTTTGTTTGTGATGGCTCCTCTGCATCCATGGGAGAGTAACTGCAGACATGTACACGCCGGTGATACGGTTGGCCCGCTCATCTACGATGGCTTTCCCGGGTTATTCTTGGTTGAAGTCAAGATCAGAGGCTTCTATATGTAGGTCGGAGAGCCTAGTGCGTATTAAAAGGCAACTGGCGCCCCGAGTCAATCTCGTACAGCCCTCAATAGAATGCCAGCGATACAAGAAGTCGTCGCTTCCATGAACAGCCGACGTTCCATTACGGTACGCTTTTCGTGTTTCTCACTTCACAGTCTCACCGAAACTCCACTCTGACACCTTATCATAGTCATTTCAAGGTACATATATGACATTGTTCTCATTCTCTTGAGACGTCTTACCGGGCTTTATCTCAAGTTGCTGGAGCAACGCTCGTCGTGTTCGACACGCTTCTTACCCTTAACCTAGAGATGCGTCTCATTTGGGGATCCCCGTGGTCGTCAGTGAAGGCGGTCTACTTGACACAGCGATATCTACCGTTCATCGACACTGTGATCCTCAATACTTACTGGTATTGTAGGTCTTATCGTCCAATCAAGTTGGTCTGAAAGGGGTGCTAACGAGGCATTGTGCTTTTAGTCGGTTCCTCGCAGAACCTGAGCACGTGTTCAGATCTTCACACTGTCATAGCATGTGAGTCGAGATACCCTAAAACTTTCTTCGTGTGTATATTGCAGCCACTCACAACGAAGTTGGAGGGACGGCTTTTATTGGTATCATACTGTCTGAAGGCATGTCAAATCATCCGTATGAACTGTTTGCTTGCACATGCTCACAACGCTTCATCTAACAATCCTTATGAGCTTTCGCGTTTGGACCTCTGGTTGAGAAACCGGTATATGAAGGCCATGTTATGTGCGTTCTTCGTCGGGCACTTCCTCCCGTCAGCCTATTTCTATTGGAAGTTTCTTGACGGTCTCGTATGTAAGTGGAGGTAATATCCCGCCTATCATTCGACCACTAATTGCAATCTCCTAATTGCTCGACATCGAACCTCCCATTCGGTATAGCATAGGATGCTTCAAAATTCCTACGAACATTCTTTCTTATGTGTGCTGGGCTTGCTTAGCAGGTTATGACACTGGTCAGTAGGACTCCTCGAAGCCTGGTCCGTCGCATGCTCAATTTGATATCTTTAGTCGCGTTTATCATGATGATCATACCTCTGGACAGAGCGTGTGAGTTCGTCCCGAGGTCCGGCCTCATCGCCATATTCACCAAGCTCAGATCACCAGGGCGGAACGGCCAGGGTGACCAAGGTCATTTACGAAGACGGTGAGTTGGGCCCGTACGGAAGACTCATCTCTGGTGGCGAAAGTCAACGAACTTCCAATTCTCAGGTGTCAAATACTACGCTTTGCTATTCTGTAAGTTTTTAATATATCCGCACATCGTTCTAGATGCATGACCGACTCTGCTCCCTTTCTCAATGTCCTCTCTTGTCAACATCATCATAGTCACAACGCGGAAGGTATGGTATTCTGTCTTTGCTCGACCACCATGTACTTAATGTGAGATCCGCTCTGAATAAAACCTTCAACACACTCATGTGGTAGGATCTCCTATATCTACTCACCATGTACGTTTCTCTCAACTTCGCCCCTTTCATCGAATCTGATATAAGCCCTGAGGTAGCCTCGGAAGAGTTCTTCATACCCTTATTGCAAGTCGAACGATCTTGCGCATCCGGAGTCAAGCTTTGCAAACAGAGGTGTTAACAACGTGTGAAAGCTCGTTCCGGATGGAGCGGGCGAGCCGAGATAATGTGGGCCACTCCCCATTTCGAGTTATGAACAACGGAGGTATCTTGGACCAACAGGGAATGACGAAGACAAGTGAAGTCCAGATGACGGTGGAAGGCTAGCTGTTCCAATTTTGCAATCCATATGGGTGTATGAGTACAAATTCGTATAGTGGGTCAAACATCCATTTTGATCCAACATAATCTTCGTAGCCGTGTACAAGAAATATTGGAGCAGCTTCGTAGCCATCTGGGCTGCAGGGTAGTTACAGTTACCAATTGATTTCTTTCCGACTTCGCCCCCATCGAGTCCCCTCTATCGTAAGGCCCCCGACGCCCAGCCACCCGTTCAATGATACTCTGGAAGTGTTTAGTTTCGGGTGCCTTCCTCCATGATGTCTCGCACAATGTTTTGTGTTATCGAGGTGGTCGTGTGGACTTCAAATGTTTGATCATAACTCAGGCGACCCTCGGAGGTCTGTGTTTCTTCATTCTGGACATTCGCCCGTACAATCAGAAGCGTCGGTGCAATCCCCTAAACAGTGTAAGGAGCAAGAGAATAAGCTCTCAAGCGTACAAAGGACGTCTTGTAGTACTCACTGCGATCTGCATCAGGCAAGACTGCACACTCAACAAGTTGGGTAACCTGGCAAGGGCACAGGCAATGTACACCACCCACGCGATGAGGTAGATCAAACACGATTCGACCCTGATTCAACGCTCGAATCAGAGATGAATTACGGGGACATCGCAATCAAACACTCACAAAAGCGCCGAAACGGTCCGAAGTTGGTCTGAAGTGCTCGTTGGTAATACCCTCGGACGGTGTGCAAGAATTTTGCGTGCTGTCAGAGTTCATATGTTAGACATACACTAGGTCACTGTAGGAAAGGAACAAAGTTACCGATAACTAGTGTCAAGAACCCATCCATCAGAACATGAAGCACTATAAATGCCACTCCGGCGATCTCCAAGACTCTTCCTGCGGCGGCGTGTGGTGCTGAGTCCAGCGTTTTGGTCATGGGTAGATTCATGTCGGATGTAAATTGAATCTCCCTGGAAGATATTGCCGAAACAACTGCCGAGGCTTTTTCAAACAACCACGTCAGTAGATCGTAGGTATTTCATTATCCCGGGGGAAAGGCCTCACTCTCTACCACAAGGCAGAAGATAAATAAAGCAGCCCCATGTCTCTTTCTCCGCCACACGCAGATGACGACACATCGATATACCTCCAGGTATAATTCAGTCAGAACTAGAATTCCCGAAGGTTTTGAAGTTAACTCACCAAGATACTATCTACAATGAGGCTTTTAGTCCAATGACCAACCAGGATCACTGAGTGAGATTATGGGAGATCTGTCACTATGTTCAAGCTCACCTCATTGCCCACAGAATTACAAAACTGCAGACTCTGCGGAGTTTTGCTTCAGTGAAGAATACGGTTGGGGTAAATCTTCATAACACACTCACTGCAAGACGTTCTGGGCCACCATCATCCCGGGTGTGCACTTCAACCCCGCAACAGCGCAGAAAGCGTGCCTGGTATTGATAATATCTGATGTCAGGTTTATTGGGACGCTGACTGAAGACAGGATAAAAAGAGAAATGAGGGATAGCCGAAAAAACCGGTTTCCACCGTCGTTCCCCCGCTCGTGCCTTCGCACAATCATGAGACCAGTCCGGAATAGAAGGACATTAGAACCGTAGAGGAATAGGTGGACCTAGAACACGTGAACTAACACAAAGCCCGGGAAGCATACATACTCACCGATGTAACAAGGATCGGGAGTAGTATCCCGAAATTGTATTCATGTTCAGCAGAGTCTTGACCTACTACTTGGAGAATGGTGCTAGTTGAAGTCATCTCGGGGCTGCGGACACGCATAGGAGGTCAGTGAGGTCAGTGAGAGCACTAGACAACCTCATATTGACTATAAACTCATCCTGTTCTGATATTACTTAAATTTGATCAGGCAAGAACCTGTGATTTGAGGATACGGAATGATGGATGATGGATATAGGCAATGCTACCTTGGGCAAGTGAGTTGCTACAAGTGTTAGCCATCAGCATGCCTGACCTTCTGTCCTCTTCAAGCAACGAGGCCTCCCAATCATAATATACAGCAATAGAGCACAGCAGACTGGAGACGAGCTAAGATATATGAGACACAGAAGAGAAAGAAAGACAGGGCTATTCGGGTCAACAGCACACACCTCTAGTGCCCGCTATCCTCCCGAAATCAGGAACTTGAAACATCCATCCCTAAGCTCAACTCCGCATTGCCTCATTACTCCGATCTACATGTCGGCAGTGCATCCAGAGTCATTATTTACTATCTTTGCCCCTCTTGACACCGCCTCAGAGAGGACTCGACCCCAAACCTTGGTCACTCCTCTTTCCAGCTCAATCTGGATGGGAGAGAACAGGAAGTATCAAGCTTGAGTCCTTACCAGACAATATCCCGAAATACCATAACTGATGTTTTAGAGTGCGTAATCTCAGTAATGCTCAATAATATCCTCCATCTCAACAAGCCTAGTGGCTGTGAGGCTTTAGCAGGAGGCGATCGTGCTGATAGAGCTTAGCCTTCGCTGAACTCCCCTCCAAATTGAAATTGAATTAAATTCAAGGAGTCAGAGACGAGTCGGCAACTCCTAGTGATGGTCGGGCGCCGTGCCTTGGGCCAACACATCAGAAACCATGACGATAGGAGCATATCTACATCTGCTATAGATCCAAGGGGGTGTCAATTTCTTATTAAGTGTATGAGGTCGAATTTTTTTTTAAGCCCGGGTCGCGCACCCCCACTCCCCCTCTCCTGCTATATATAGTAACTGCACGTGCCCCACGTGCCAAATGATCATTAATTTCACAGCGCCAACTTAGCACCTCATCAGACCTCTTGGAAACACTGAGTGTTGGTGGTCATTTTCTGGCTACAGCAGATGCAAGGCACCCGTCTGTTGTGTGTTTAATATAGCATAATCCTCTTCGCAGATCCTCTGAGAGGCCTTCAGAGCTCTGCAGAGCCCAAAATTTTGGTAGGTACAAAAATTTTTTAAGGGCCTTCGGCCCCCCTACCTCGGACCGGAAATTCCATTCTTGCCACCCCCTTGTATAGATCTCCCACTGACCTGGAAGGTCAGTGAGAATTGTATTCATGATAATTGCTATCCAGTAATTGTGTTCAGAATCTCAGAAGTGATGTTTGAAAGTGATCTAGATATTGTCTATTCAAGCCAGGGGTGATGGGAGCATCAAGACTAGGTACATACCAAAGACTGACAGGGGATCAGAGTGATCAAAAGATTCACGAGCAGTATAAGCTACGCTTGATTGGAAATTGGAAAACTTCCTCCATAACATACGGTTTATCCTCGTTCTGAGGCAACAGCCCGACAATCATGATTATTGCCTGTCCATTCCTAGACTCTCCAATGTTCAACGACCGAATCCGTCCACGGACTTTCGAACAACTTCACTCGCGTCGCCAGAGCCGCCGTACTGAGGATTTCAGGCTTGGGCAGGTCCGCATTGGTATCACGAAAACTGAGATGTATGAGAGGGTTTTGGAGTGCAACTCTCAGTAGGCCATCTTCCGGTGACAGGGATTGCGGTAATCTGGACAGGTATGCTTCGACACCCCTAGTGACTTCCTCAGCATGCCTGAGTACCAAGAATCGCGTACATTGCTAAATAGCTGTATATTGTGTATTGCGAGCGGTGCTTGAGAATCTTGTCCCAGGTGAGGTAAAGGTAGACTTGGACCATTTAGAGGCGGTTTCGACGAAAAATGCGCTAAATGACCGCTTTGTAGTTTGGAGGCCAACTGAGCACATTGCTCACAGTGACAGATTTTCCAGTCGAACTCTGGCAAGGCTTTGGACAGTAGAGTACACTACGACAAGCTGAACAACGGGAGTATGAGACGGCAACTTGGCCCCCCGGTGGTATTCAACTTGGTGCGAGCTCTCGGTAGCGTGAGGCTGGGTGGGAGCCACCCCGATTCTTTTCTACCGTAATTCATACTCACTGCCATCCATAGCCGAATTTTCCAGTTTTCCGTAGTGATTGATTGCGCTTGTGTTGGCATCGTTATATTCTTCAACGGACATGTTAAGTACTAGCTGCTATACCTTAGAGATCACTCGGCGGGTTATTAACCCTTTGCGCCCGTAGAGACAGCTCAGAAGGTCCAGATCTCGGTGAATGGGCGGGAAAGGCTGTTGATGAAGTAAGTAACACTAATTTCGGAAGATCCGTCTTGGCCGTACACACGCGCGGTCAACTGTTGTTAAAGCCTTGATCTGGTAGCCAAAGCAGTGCTTCGCGGTCTATATGTATGATTCATATCTATCTCCTTACCTCCCTATTACTATACCGCTCTTGGTTGTGAGCTCACAATAATTACGGCATTGGCAGGGACCCAGCCCGAAGTTCTACCCGACCATAAATTAGATTTCGAGGCCACAATGAGCGGTGTATGCCTACTAGGATGGTAGGAGGCTTTGGATATTGATGAATCACCTGACTGCTGATTTAGTGAATGTAGCTCGAGTCTAGCAGTCTTACTGTCCGTCCGTATGCCAAGAAAACTTTCCGAATGGAAACGATTGACGTGGGGAAAGTATGCATGTCACTGATTCTCTCCGTAACGTGAGTGTCCATTTTGTCTCTTAATCTCGCATTCTGCGGTTCTAATTCACCTCATAGATGGCTATTCAACTTTGCTGGCGAGTCCTCTTTCGAATTCGACGTATCGCCTCTTGCCTGTCTCTCTATATTGACTTGAGTAGCCGGATTGATTTTGACTGGTATGGGAAATCATTCATCGCCCCGGCATTGCTCGGCTGTCTTGATCTTATGCCTCGCGATGGTAGGAACTTCCATGGTATGTCTTCTTTTATCGATTTGAGTCGGGCGGCCAAATCATCTCTATGTAGGTGCTAGGATCTTTATTCTTGGCCGAGAAGGCACGGCGATTCCCTTATTGAATTCACCGGCCTCGTAACCTGTCTTTCCCCTTAGGTCTGCATCGTCTGGTCAAACGGATTGGATACCCCGCGTCTCAAGTCTCATGTCTTCAAGATATGTATTCTCGTCCAAGTGATCTTCATCGGGTTCTCCGTGCCCATCTTCTTTACCCGTCCCGACCGGGTGTTTGACTCATATAATGGGAGTTGTGTATTCGTATTCAAACACCGCCAGTGAGCTCTGTTTTGGATGCTCCTATGACGAAGTCTCGTCTGATAGGACAGGATCATTTTGACTACGGTGTACAACTTCATTCAGGTCACGTTCTTCACGTTCATGTTCTATTGGCCATTACGGCGATCAACTGTCAAGAGCAGGACGCTGAGGTCGGTGGCAAAGATGAGTTTAGTGTGAGTGGATTGTCTGATTTTCTAGCAGCGATTGATTCCGTCCCAGGGCCACGTTATTGAGCCTACTGACAGGCACGGTGAGTTGAGCCAGGAATTCTCGATTCAACGAATTTAACTGATCGCTAATTATCTTAGGCCAATTTATTGATTATTCTCGCGCTGGGCGGACGCCAAATTGACTGGATTTGTATGCTAAGTTGTGTCTTGAATGTCTGTCGTCCATCTCGTAAGCACGGTATTCCATCGAACCTGATTTTTCTATCCACTAGGTGACTGTAAACGCCCTGTTGTTCTATTGGGTCTCTTCTGGTGCACCTTCAGGGTCTGTCAATCAATTCACGCTCCCGATCATTTCGGTACCTCTCGGTACAGAAGGGTCGGCCGTTATAATTAGGGCGACTTCACGCGGGTTGAGCATCATAAACGCGGATCAGGCTTCGGATGGAAAGGAGGAGACCGACTCATGCATAACCCGTAGTACTCC